>PVJO010011718.1:0-58560 GCA_004026905.1 Hystrix cristata
TTTTTTTTTTTTACAACTTTCATAAATCCAATCCATTTTTTGTTTTGTTTTGTTTTGTTTTTTCCCAACTGAACCAACAGTACTTTCACATAGCTCCCTCTCCCTATCACCTGGAGCAAATCGAAGTCCTGAAGACCTAAACTGGATGAAGCTTTGCCACTCCCTCATTCTCTTCACCAACTTCTTCCAAACCCTCACGACTTGAAGGGTTACCGGGGATTGCTGTCGGTGCAGGGTCTGACGGCACAGATGACTGACCAGTGGCACCATGGGTTCTGGCGGCAAAGAATGCTGTGCACATTCGAGTGTGAGGAGTGCGTGGCACTTCCTATGAAGCAAGAATTTACGGCTGATGTACTTGTATACCTGGCACCCAAGTCCCCGTACACGGTCTGCGCAGACGGCACAATGAGCACACCAGCTGAAATGTTTGGCTTGAAAAGTATGGCCGTTTGCACAATACAGCCTTCTCCAGAGGCGTGCAAGCTCAGGGCCTCTGTGGTAGATGGATATTTCTTTTGAATGATATATATGGCTTTTGAATATACAAGTGCCTGGACTGATATTATATAGTTCTTAAGTCCTCCAACATATTAAATATTGATAAATAAAAAGCCACTATCTAAACTTAATTTTTCTAATTTACACCATTTTTCTATGTATTAGAAAATACTGTGTTTTGCTATAATGTTGCAAATTTATAAAATGAAAAGTGTTTTGTTATACTATGAGATTTTTGAGAAAGAATATGTCCAGTTCATAATGCCAAGTGTGTTATAGGTTAGACATACTGAATACCTGGTAAGTAATATGTTCTTGTGCTCCAACATTTCATATTTGCTTAAAGTGAATATGCTTCATGAGATTAAACTACCAATCTGGGATTATCTTCCTCCCTTCAATCCATTATTAGAACTTATTTTCACTGTATTATGACCCATAATAACTATGGCACTGAGTGCAGAAGAAGGGATACCCTTCACTTACAGGTGATACAGAAATGAGCAAAGTACAGAATTATCATTAAGCAAATATTACAGTGTATGGTCATGGGGAAGAATTACTGTAGATACTAAAATTAGTGGTTTTAAATTTGAAAATAAATATTTGCATAGTCTCAAAGTACTTACCTCAGTATATTTGTTGATTATAAAAAGAAAAATATGTTTCCTTTCTAGCAAGGAAACTAGTATATACCACTGTAACTGAGTGATCAAAGTTATCATCAGTGTCTTATTAAAGATACTTCGATATTAGTATCCCCGGAGTGATGCACTGGAAAGAGTACATCACTTTCGTGGGGTTTTGGTTAGAAAGAAGTAACTTCAGTCAAATCATAAGACGTCATCAGATTCAAATTGAGGGACATTCTAATCTAAAAGATTGACTAGGACTCTTCAAATTGTCTTGAAGGGCTGGGGATTTAGCTCAGTGATTAGAGTGCTTGCCTTGTAAGCACAAGGGCCTGAGTTCGATCCCCAGCACCACAAAAAAAAAAAAAAAAAAAAAAAAAAAAAAAAAAAAAAAAAAAAAAAAAGATGCCAAATTGTCTTGAAGACCAAGGCAAGATTAAAGAACTACCAAGTTTTAGGAGACTAGGTAGACCATGGAGAGTGTAATATGGGATCCTGGATTGTAACCCAGAAAAAGAAAAGATTAGTGGGAACACTAGTGAAACTTAAATAAGATCTGTATTTTAGTTAATAGTGTTGTCGTAATGTTATTTTGCTGGTTGTGATAATTATACTATGGCTATAAAATACATTAATGTGAAGGTAAGCTAGGTTAAGGCATATGAGAATTCCTAAAATGTCTTTGTAACATTTCTGCAAAATTGACAAGTATTTCACATTAAACATTTAAAAGTCATAATATAAACACAAAGTAATAATTTAATAACTTTTCTTACATTAATCAAAGCAGTGTTCTAAGTATTTAAATGCATTAATTTATTTAATTCTCATAATGAACTTGTGAATGGAACTTGTAATTATCCCTACTGTGCAAAGTAAATGGGGTTTGTTTATAAAATGTTTGCCTCAAATCATATATTGGTCATGAAATGCTAAATTTGAGCTCTTAACTGGACATGGTAGCTCATAGCTGTAATCCTAGTACTCTTAGGAGTGTGAAGCAGGAAAACTTCAAATTTGAGCCTGGCCTGGGCACTTTATCAATTTATCAAGAATTTGTCTCAAAATTTAAAAAAGGGTTATGGATATACTGTGAAGACTCCAGGTTTAATCCCCAGTACTGTATTGTTAAATACATGCATATATACATAAATACATATATACATAAATACATAAAAAGATCTTTAAAAAGATGAAGTGAAAGAATAAGAAATGTAAGCCCAGAACCAGCATGCTAAATCACTAGGTACACCACATAAAATCATATACAGATAAGCCTAAACCTGGACAATCCATAGTGGTATGCCAATGTCTAGAAGATTTGACCCTAAATAGAGCACAGGATTCTTGAAATAGAGAAGCAACCCAGGCAGTCAACACAGGCTTCACCAAAAATCTGCAAAACAGTGTGCTTTGAAGAGGAGAAAACTAATTCTAAAAAGAACTGTAAAGTGAAAGAAGAAAAACTCATGTATATGTAAATCTTAAAAAAAATTATGGGACTAGAAAAAGTGACTAAAATAATCCTACGTTATGAAAGTGTATCGATCGGGAAGATATTTGTTACTACTGATGCTACTGTATTAAAATAAGGTTTATATACTGTTTAAAAGCAAATATTTGCATTATTAGATTTCGACTCGTTAGGCATAACTGTTTCTAAAATAACCACTAAAAGAGAGGAAGTGTGTATCTTCTAGTGTAGTAAAGCAAAAAAAAAAATGCAATGAGTAAAAACTAAAAGATAAAGTTAAAAAAGATTATACATATATATTCTAGAAATGAATTGTAAAGTAGTACTAATACTACCAATATAAATGAACTAAGTTTTAAATAAAATCTGTCATTTGAAAAAAATCAACTCTGGCATTTATACTGAAAAACACCTAATCATAAAGAGCAGAATAAGACTGAAAGTATAAAGTCTGGGAAAGAAATGAGCCAAAGTCCGATCAAAATGATCTACAAGATTTTATTAATGGACTTCATGATAATAAGTACTATTAGCAATAAAAAGGATTACGCCAAAATGATAAGAGTCAATCTACCAGGCAGCTAATACAAACTGAACTACATGTACATATTGACATAATTTTCAAATATTTAAAAGGCCTGATGGCACAATAAGAAAAAAAAATTTTTTTTGAGGCTCTGGGGATCAAGCTCAGGGCCTTGCCCTTGTTAGGCAAGTGCTCTACCACTTGAGCTAAATCTTTTCCCACCCCCCTCCCAAAATAATTTTTAAATCATCATTGCTCTGGAAGGTTCTAACAAACCTCTCTTAGTAACTAATAGATTAATGGCAGAAAAAAATCAGCACCAAGGAACACAATCTGTAGACTTGATTTATTGAACATTCTTAGCACAAAACATACCATACTTCACACAAACATAGATATTTATAAATAAAATTGAACTGCATGCTGGAGCATAAAGCAAGTTTCAATGATTTTCAAAACATCAGAAGTACCATATAATTCTATTCTCTGATGAAAATATAATTAGGTTAAATAGCAACAAAAATGTAAAGTGGGTGTGGTGGCACACACCTGTAATTCCTGCTACTAGACAGGCTGAGACAAGAGGATTGAAAGCTCAATTTCGGCAACTTAAAGGGACCCTTAAAAAAAAACAAACAGAAAAATGCTGGGAATTTCCTAGGTTTAATTCCCAGTGTCAGATAAATAAAAAAAAGTAAAACTATACTTAAAACTTTTAAACTCATTTTTCCCAATTGTCAAAGAAGACATCATAATAGATACAATACAAGGCTAAATAAAATAATAATGCCATATCTCAAAATACACAGGATGAAACAAAGTTACTTGTCTGAGGAAAATTTATAGCTTTACATGCTAGGGAGAAAAAGACTGATAAATAATGAGCTAATTATCCAGAAAAGGAGGATAAACTGAAAGAATATACAAGAACAGAAATTGATGAATTAGAAAAATAACTTGTATAGAGCACAAATAAAATCCACTTGGCCTTCTTAAAAGACAAACAATACACCAAAAATCTCTTGCAGGAAAGCAAAAGAGGAGAAATATACAATGTTTAGAAAAGAAGACATGACCAGAGGTACAGAGATTAAAGAAATAACTGTGAATAATTTAAATATAAATTAATAAAATTGATCCAAGAACTAGAATACCAAAACTAGGAAAGAAATTGTTTAAAAAGTATTTCCATAAAGAAAATACCAGGAGTAATTTTTAAGCTAATCATTCATACAAGAGATAATCCCAATCACAAAACAACCATCCGAAAACTAGATTCAATAAATGATGGCCTATGAGACAATTCTGGCTTGTTACCTATTTTTGCACATAAAATTTAATTACAATATATCTACATACCCCTCCCTTTTTTTCTTACATGTGTCTATGCTATGAGTACTTTCTTGCTAGAATTGCAGAATTGTCACAGAGTCTATGTTGTCTACAAAGCAGAAAGCTCTACTTTTCCAGCCTTAAAGAAAACGTACTGGCTTCTGATAGAGTACTAGAAAGTGCTGGAAAAAAGTGGTGCAAGTAAAGGAAAGTAAAAGTACAAAAGACACACTCATCCACCCCCACACACGTATGCACACAGGGAAGCCTACAGAAAAAGGAGAAAAACAATCACAAACAGTATTACCCCAAAGAAGGTACAATTATTAGCATTAATATGTGTTTGTAACATTTTCTGGATATAAAAACCAATTATATTTATGTGCTAAGACCAAGCAGAAAATATAATACTTTAAAAGCTGCCATTTATATCAATAAAAAATGTCAACCAAAAATTATGACTTCTCCATGCAAGAATATAAATGTTTTGAAATACACTAAGAAGTAAAATGAAAATAATACTATTTTCATGAATTAATAAGCTCAACGTTACAAATTTATTATGTATTATATAGGCAAAACTAGCCCAGTCAAATCCCCACATAATTTTTCATGAAGTTCTATAAATTGATGCTGAAAACTCTTAAGAAAAGAAAAAAAGAGAATCCAGACTATTCCAGAAGTACACAATAGGAGTCTTACCCTATCAGATATAGAGACCTAGTATAAAAGACTAGTAATCAAACAAAGAAGTATTGATACAAAGTAAACTCATAGACAATAAGTCTTACCTTAGAGGCTAGGAAGACACACGGAATAGAAATTTGACTTATGACAGAAATACTACCAGTGAAATAGGGTAGACTATAAAACAGTGTTGAAACAATTGGTTTCCAAATTAGGGGAAAATATTCTTGCCTCACATCAGATACAGAACTCAATCACAAATAAATGATATAAAAGGCAAAACATAAAGATGTTTATCAGAAATTAAAAGAACGATTTAAGAGAAATAAATTAAAATGCATTAAAAATAATAAGTTATATCCATAAAAAGACATGATAAAGAGAGTAAGATAATACGCTTCAAAGTGGAAGAAGCTATTTACAAACATAATTAATGAGAAATTGGTTTCAGGCTGGGGATTTAGCTCAGTGGTTAAAGTGCTTGCCTTGCAAGCACAAGGGCCCGAGTTCAATCCCCAGCACCAAAAAAAAAAAAAAAAAAAAAAAAAAAAAGGAAAGAAAAAAATTGTTTTCAAGGATATACCAAGAACTTCTGTAAATCAACAGGTAAATATCACAGATGTTTCGAAAAAGATGAAACACAAATCTCATTGAAAATTTAGTCATGCACAACCACACTGAAAAATTAAGTAAATGCCAACTAAAACAAAAATAAGATATTTTCCACATCAAGTAAGAAAAAATAAAGAAATTCCATGTTCATCTCAGTTTTCAGTGCTTCAATTCTCATACCACAGACACAAGAGAAAGAGTAAAACAAAACTTAGTAGAGTGAGAGGCTTTGTCAGGAAGAGAGAAACACAAATATAATTATATTCACTGCTAATTTGGAACACAAAAAATGGAAATGGTTTAATGCCTATCAAAAGGAAATTGTTTCATACATGCTGTAATACTTTTATGTCATGAATTATGCAGACATTTAGAAATTACATTTCAAAGAATATTTAATGACAGGAGACATGCTGTTGCTTATAGAACTGTCAATTTACAAGATGATTCTAATTTGGGGGACGAAATAAGTTAATACGTATATGCACCTTAAAAAGCTAGAAAGATTGTGAGGGATTCTTTAGATTCTTTTCAATTTTTCATATTGTCAACATCAAGCTAGTTACAATTCTTTAATCAACAGAAAATAAGCATTATACTCAATTTTCTAAGGATCATGAAGAATAATTTGATTGGTGCAAGTAAATCTTATATTTATGTGAGAACCACAATTTTTAAAAAATGTACTGGGGTTGGGGATTTAGCACAGTGGTTAGAGTGCTTGCCTTGCAAGCACAAGGCCCTGAGTTCAATCCCCAGCATCAAAAAAAAAAAAATCTTTTTATTAACACATCAAAATCTTGTGCACAAATACCAAAGTTGACCAGATTTATAAACCAACAATTTAAGACATGATATTGTAAAAAAAAAAAAATTTTTTTTTTTTTTTTTTTTTTTTTTTTTTTTTTTTTTTGGTGCTGGGGATCAAACTCACAGCCTTGTACTTGCTAGGCAAGCACTCTACCACTGAGCTAAAACCCCAACCCCCCAAAATTTTAAATATACAAACTTTACTTGCAATTAGTGATTTTAATTGTCCATTCAGTTCAAGACATTAAATCTAACATCCCAGAAGAGCACATAAATGGCATAGTACTTTATTAAGAATTGTTCTCTTTCTTGGATAAAAGGGAGATACGATGTGAAGAGTATTGATTTCTTGCTTCCTCAACATAGAAAATAGTCACAACTGGAGTTAACATACAAAATATCTTGCTAACGATTTACTTTTTAAAAGCCTTTGATAAGGCTTATAAATGGATTAAACAGTAAGTTTGGCATCATTTGTTCTAGAGTTGTTTCTTATATGTCTTTTATTCTTGTCTTGTATGAAACCAATTACTTTATTTCAAATACCTAGATTTTCCTATAACCAGACAATATACCATATTTTAGAAGACAATAACACATGTAACACATGTATTTTACACTCTTTTACTGAACTGGCATTGCAAAAATTGAAATATAAGTATAAACATGGCCCAACAAAATTACTGTAATTTCATAGATAGTTATTACAACTAAGATATCAAGCCCATTTTGTCTACAACCCGCCCAAAGAGGTGGAATGGCATTTCCTCAGTAAGGGATGAATGATTTCCAATCCTGACCACTTCAGTGGCTGCCTGTTATCTCACAGTGGGCACTTTATCTCGGTGGGGAACCAGTGGACATGGATGTGGAAATCTGCTCAGCTGCTGACTTGATCTCAACGGCAGTCAACAGAAATTTCCTAAGACTTTACCCATTCCCTTGTGTGATTTTTGTAGGCTTTCTTAGAGAATTTCCAAAATTGTTTTTCTGACTTAATGGATTACTAAAACTCTGGCAGGACTTGAACAGAAGACAGTAGCAGAGCAAGTACCTCTGAAAACTGCCCTAAGGTTTTGTTCTGTGTTGCTCCCGACATTGAGCCAGTTCCTCATTCTGACAGGTGAGGAGCCTAAACCCAAAGTCCACTTCCCATGGGATGAATGACCCCTTATCACGGGAGGTAAAAAAAACTTCTCCTATGTTTTAACCTATCTGGGTACTAAGCAGCTAGATTTCCTAGACAACAAGAGTTACTAGTCCAAATTACTGGTCCAACAGTTACTGATCTAAAATTCAGCCAGGCTGGTGACAAGCTATCCTGAGCATTCCTCTACTGAGCATGTTGCTCCCTCAACTTTCCTGGGAAAAAACAGAGGGAGAAGAAAAAATAAATAAATAAATAAATAAACAAACAAACAAACAAACACAACACTGCATTTGGAAGACAAACAAACCCATATACTTTGAGGTACACAGGTAATTATGAACCAAAAGCATGTTGGTGGGTCCAGGGCGGGTGTCTCCCTTTCTCCTGCTGATCCTGGATTTATCCATTTTCGTTTCCTCCACAAAGCCTATCTGCCAACCCACACCACACAACATGTTAGAATTTATCTTGAGCCCTGGTGCACAGAAGCAAACAGCCCAGTGATTCTGGCTTGTGTTACAGTGAGTCATTTGTGTATTTTCCTGTAAATGTTTATGTAATGGTTTATGAGGTCTGTGCTAGAGTAGGATTTAAAAAGATGAAGAGTAGCTGAGAATACAGCAACATGAAGTGTGGACTTGAGGATTACAAAAGCTTGCCATTCAGAGGAAGAATGTTAGCAAAGACCTGGAGGAGTAAGAACAAGTAATGAGTAGACTTTCTAGCAGCCTAGTATTGGGTAAATCAAGAGAGAAAGGGACAGGAGATAAAAGGAGTGGAGGGCAGGATTGGGTGTGAAGGGACTTGAAATCCAGCCTGCAAGTTAGGACAGATCCTGGGGGCTGCCACTACTCAGATTGGGGTCTACAACTAACGACCTTAAAATACAGTTTCCCAGTGGGATTCAGGACCAATGTTTTTATTGTGTGGGGAACAACTTTACTACCTGGAAACAGTTTAATGATGAGGAAAAGGTCAATTTAATATTTGTATGGCATATTCAGGCCAAATGTTATCAAATGGTATAAAAATAAAACTTTCACAAGAGTTTGAAAAAGAAATGTAATAACAGGACATGCGTCAGGCTGCACAATTAGTTCAAACTCACAAGATCCTCAGCGTGGCAAACCAACTGATGCCGGAAAAGACAATTTACTTTTCACAAAAGCAGCAGTATTGCCTCACATCAATTTTATATTGACTTAGACTTTATTGTGTTTTTTTTTTTTTAGTTTATTGTGTTTTTGTTTGTATTCACTTTGGTATGGTTTTGTAGTTATAATAGAAATATTAGTGTAGGAAGCTATATCTAGGTTTACTTTTACACACATTATAATACTGTAATAAAATAATGAAATCACCATGAGACAGAGGGATAGGAGAAGGCTACGACAGGCTCCCTACATCATGGTGCCTGAAGCCAGACTGCTTGGCTCAAATCTTGATTTCATTACCTTTCTACTATGTGACACTATTACTGAAACTCAGTTTGCTCATGTGTAAAATGGGACCAAAAAGTCTTAACATACCAGATCATTATGAGGATTAAATTTAGTTAATATTGTAAGTGGCTTGACACAAAATAAAATAACTCCTGCTTTTAATAGCATAGTGCCCATTCTTCTATTAGGATCCATATCTAAATTGAACTTGATGAAATGTACGAGTAGATAATGGGAAGACCCTGAGAATCCATCTTGTTGTATAAAGACGTATATTTTTGAGGACAGATTTTTATGGAAGAGAGACTTAATCTCTATGGTGAATGACAAAATGACCGTGAATACTGTTACTAGAGTCTTTCCAAAGTATGCTTATTAAGCCAGTATTATCTGGAAACCTGTTAGAAATGCACATTCTCAGGTCCCCACCTCAAAACCTCTGGAAATAATACCTAGTGATCTGTCTTTTTACAAGTTTGCCAAATGATTCTCATGCTCTAGGACACAGGTTGGCAATTTTTTTGTGTGTAAGGAGTCAGTATTTTAGGCATTGTAAGTCACAGAGTACCTTCTTTTAGAACACATAAAAAAAGGACATGGCTGTACTCCTAATGTCTTCACTTACCAAAATAAAAATAAGCCGAATCGGGCATACAGACTGTAGTTTCTAGACCCTTGTTGTAGAATGCTCATTAGCAACAAAAAAGGAACAAGCTTGGCAGTTAAGCTAAGCTTGGGTTTGAGATGGCAAGTTTGAGGTAAGAACAGCCAATTTTCTGTTGAATATCTGACTCTGGAGCTTGACTCAAGTAACAGGGCTGAAGGTGTAGCGTTATAGGTTACTGAAAGAGCAAGATGCTTATTCTAAAAGTACATGCAAGCAACATTGCTCACGGAACATATGGCGCATGAGCAAGAAAGACGGCCTGAGACAGAACCAGAGGACCACCAACATCACACAGCAAAGGAAGAAAAGACATTAAGAATGAAGAGCTGAGAGGATGTGACAAATGCCAAGAAGGATGAAGGGTGTGCCTGATGTCAGAGGAAGGTATGAACATTTTCAGTCCCTGCAGAATCCTAATGACTGCATAGTGCCCATTATGACAGCCTTCAGGACGGCAACAGGAACTGTGAGTGCGCACACAGTTAAGTGCATGGGTGAGATTAATTTCGAAGTAAGGGCAGTGAAAGGATAGAAATATCACCAAAACTGGTCTATATTTCTATGTTCAATTAAAGAAGAAATCCATAAGTAGGAACATACTGAACATAATAGAAGGGAGTATCTTGAGGGATTGAGGTCACTAAGGAATTGGGATAGCCAGCACCAAGGGCCTCAGGGGAGAGACCAATCTTAGACAAGGAGAGACACATCCACTGTCCCACATATCTGAAGGGAGAATGTAAACACAGATGCAGAGGTTCCAGGGTAGGCAAATCGAACTTCTTTATTTTTCATATTTAGTTTTATTAATAAAATAGCTGATAAAGTTATTAAATCAAACGAGAAAATTGTTAGGTTAGAAATAGGAGAAAATTAAAAGTAAAGCAGCATTTTTAAAAAGGAAAATTAAAATTTGTCACCAGTGCAGTATATTTTTCCTAATCGGTGAAAATGAGTTGTTTCTAATTGCACTGGATTTATGCACAGCCTAGGCGTATCGCAGACTATATTCCCCACTCTCTATTTTGGCATTTACTTCTCTGTTCTCTCCTTCACCTAACCCAGGTTATGCTGACATGATCTTTGACTTCCCACAGAGAAGTATTCATTTTAACTGGCAGGCAAATGATATTGTACTCAGAAGGCCCATTGTGCTAAATGACCATTAAACCATTACACTTAAGAACTGCCTCTCAAGACAGAGGATCCAAATGCTTCTCACAGTATCACTGTTTAACCATCAGCATTTTATCGACAGGGAAATGTCATCAAGAACCTCACATGAATTCCTCCAGTTATAAACAAAACATCTGTGTCTAGTTAACTTGGTTGGTTCATCCATGAAGTTAAATGGTGAAAATCTTGGGTGGAAACCTTGTGCAGTTCCATTAGGGTCTTTATACTGAAACCTTTGGAACCACTTCTTCATATCACTAAGGGCATGAAACAAATATTTGCCAGATGTAATAGGAATACTTGCTAAGACCCATACAACAAATACATGTAAAACAGATTACAATTTTGATTTTATTAACATCCAGAACACTGAGGATTTTCTGCATAAGATGGCAGGAAGAGCCACACAATCCAGTCTCCTCTGCTTTCTAATCCAGCCCTCCAGACTTTCCTGACCACAGGTTTAGTGGGGCAAAGGGCAGAGAGAAGCTACGCTCCTACAGTTACTTCTTTTCCATGATCTCAGTGCAGGGATAGTCCCTTCTACACACATTATCATTTTAAGGATGTGCATTAGTTGACTGGGGCTGATGTATTCAAATAACATAGGCTGGGTGGCTACAACAAAATTTTTCATAGTTCTGGAGGCTAGAAGTTCAACGTCAAAGTGTCTGTGGGTTTGATTCCCAATCAAACCTCTCTCCATGGATTACAGATAGTCTTACTCTGTGCATGCCCATCTTTGATGTCTTTCTTTCCTTAGAAGAACACCAGTAACTCTGATTTCGGGCCCCACCCTACTGGCCTCATTTTAACTAGATCACTTCTTTGACACTCCTATCTCCAAATACTGTCAAATGGATCATGGTCCACCCATATGACATCATTTAACCTTAATTATCTCATTAATTGGCCTATTTCAAAATATGGTTATATTCTAAGGTACTAGGGAGGTTAAGAATTCAATTTAGGTATTTGAAAGAAACACTGTTCAGTCCATAACAACATTTAAGAAATCTATGCTCTTCCACTTGGTGATTTTGAAAAAGCTTATCTACCTTACTTCACATACTACACCACTTTACCTTTGCAGGTCATGAGCACACAAGAAGCCCTTTGAGTTCACACAACTCAAGCTCCACTTTTCACTAAAGCAACTCAGACATGAGTGGTGAACTAACTTATCTTAGGTCACACAGAACATTATTAGCTGACGTGAGGAAGCTATACCTTTAATTTTTAAATACAGTCTTAATTTCAACATATTTAGGGAGTAATTAGAAAAAGCTCACAATGCAAGCTTCCTTTGTAATTTTAAAAGATGTACAGATTACTTGTAACAATTTATCTGTAAGGGATTTTTTTCTAATTATAATAGTTTGATTTGTTCATTTGTTTTAGGTGTATGTGGGGAGTAAGCAGCAGGGAGCAGTATGTGGGTGAGTTTATCTCCTGTACTTGGTTTTGTCTATACTGAAGTACACCTATGGCCAAATATTCCTTGCCACATATTTGAAATGAAACCCATTAGTCTACGGCCATACCACCCTGAATGTGCCCGATCTCATCTGAAATGAAACCCATTAATCAGAGAAAAGCAATAAAAACCAAATGTAAAAGAAACTTCTGTCAAATGACCTGTTGAAAAGCTGCCACCATGCTGACAACTCCTCCTTGTCCTAATAACTGGTGAAGGAGCTAAAGTAGAAGCTTGAGGAAGCAGAAGGGGAAGAGCCCTGGCTGGGAGGGTAGAATTGCTCAGTTGCAAATGGTTTGTCACCAGATCACACAGAATTCACATTCCGAATTCCCCCAATGTCTTTGGTATTATAACATTCCTTTTTTGTAGCGTTGAAGAAATGATACCTGACCCAAGAAGGCACTGACACCCCTGATCTGACTCCAGTTTTCTTTAGCAAACAGTACAATACAAGCATGAGTAGAAACCAAGTGGAGATTGACAGAACTTGATTTGCTTTATTGGCAAGGGTCTGCCAACTGCAACCTGCCAACCAAAACCAGCCTTCTACCTGTATTTTGGTTTCCTTCCCAGCCTTTGAGCTAAGGGTAATGTTTTTGCAACATGTAAAAAGAATTCAAATGTCAGTAAGTTCATTATGAGTAAAGAGTTTTTTGGAAGATGCCATACTCCTTCATATATTACCTGGGGCTGCTCCACTGTTACATGGCAGAACTGAGTAACTGTGACACCCTACAAGAACCTTTTTCTGGCTCTTTACAGAAAAAGTTTGCAGACTCTGTTCCCCAACTTAGTTCTTCAACCCCAATACAAAGTACCCAAAGCTATGTTTCAGAACTTACTCTTTACATTTCATCCTGGGAAGCTCTAAGAAGCAAGTAAAGCACACTGACATATTGGTTGACTTTAGGATTTTGTAGAACATGATCCCTCGGAAAGATTAACACATTCAGAATTGCCAGAATACAGTAGTTTGAGACCCAAATCTTCTAAGCTGAGAATTGCTTAGAACACAGAGCCTAACTTCCAGGTAAGTATGGTAACACAGTAAGTACAGTAGCTACATGAGAGTTGTAATAAAAGCAGTTCACATTTCATTGCCTAGCTGTAAGACAAAAGTCCACATCCGAAATATATCCTCAGTTTCTCAGTTCTAACTTTCTCCCCCACTTTACCTTCAACCCCCCCAAGGGGAGTCACCTTATTTCAAGACACTTTGAAGACAGCAGGACATCAACTAAGTTCTTGTCTCTGAGCTCTTCTGGGCAAGAAACTGTTACCATGGATCAAACTGATTAACTGGAGTAAAATTCCTCCGACTTTTACAAAAAGAATAGCTGAATTTAACCTCTAATAGAAACAATAAAGGGCTTAAAAGGATGAAATTTGGACATACCTCCTGTCTGTAGATCATGAGAACAGTTCTCTAGATGAGCAGGATCAGTTGCTCTCCCGTGATAAGCAGGTTCCTGTAATAGTAATTAACCGTCTTAAGCATCATTGTGCAGAAAAAGAAATTAAATATTTGATTATTCAGAATCTTTGCCTGCTTCTTCATAGTAACTTTTCATGACGTGACATGTTTACCCATCGCAAAATGAGGATCCACCAACCTCCTTTGCTAAATCTTAAACCAAAGTGAAACATATTCACTGAAACTGCGACGATTAGCAAGGAATAAGAGCCACAATGAAATACAGCCATCTTTGTGCTGAGCTTTATGTTAACTGGGTTCAAGCATGCACTGATAAGGTATTTCAGTATGCAAAAGGTTCACACAGGTGACAAACGTAAATTATAATTGCGTACTAGGGTGGACTTTCGACCCAATAGCAAATTAAGAGAAGATTGGGTAGATTTGTTTTTGTTTTGTTTTGTTTTGTTTTTTCACAGTAAATGGTTTATTGCTCTGCGTTTAGAATAAAATAAATCTAGGAAACTTTTTTTAGAGAAAATATTCTTAGAACCATAGAACTCTTCTAAAACACTCCGCTGTCAGTCATACAGAAAACATGGCGGCGGCAGGCACGTGGGCTCAGAAGTGGGGCCTGCGCGGGCGGCGGGACACAGGGTGTCCGGGCCCAGCTTGCTTGCCCCGCGGCCTGCAGAGCTCTTTCGGCTCCAGCGCCCACGCTGGCTTCTCCACCACGCCCAGCCACGCAATCCTGCAGGGAACCCCGAGTCAAGACAAGGCTGCCCAGGAGGTCGCCCACCCGTTATTCCGCGCGGGGGGAGCGGTGAGCCGCCCTCAGAGCCGGTGCCTGCAGACGCCCCTTCTTTCCGGAAGTCCACCTTCCCTTCCACAGCAGTCCCTTCTCTGGTCACCGCCTTCCTGTGACACACATCGGGCCAGGGGCGCCTGTGTAGCAGGGGGGTTGGGGTGTCCGCCCTCTCACTTGTGTCATGTCCGGGGTGCCTGCGTCCTACCTGTGGCGGCGCCTAGCGCGGGGCTGAGTAGGCCACGGGCGGGGCCCAAGGAGGCAGAGGTCCCGGCGAGGCCCTGGGGCTCCTCCGGCTGTGCCGCGATAGACTGAGCCACCGCGCATGCCTGCCAGTTCCCAGCCATCACGCATGTCCCAGGCCGGAAAACAAGGCTGCCCACTCGCGGCAGCCTTAACAGTGCTGCTGTCGGCCTCCCGCCCTGGCTGAGGAGAAAGGGGCCCCCACCAGCCCAGTGAGCAAGAGGCCCTGTAGAAGCTCTTCTATAAGGCAGGCCTGTGAAGATTTAAGGAAGTAAACAAGTTGTAATCCTTTTGATTCTACTATTTCTTGCCTGGTAAAATAAGTCCTATAGTCTACCAAGAAATATCTGGTTACTGCCATAGCCGTTTTAAGGAAATGAGACAAATTTTTCTTCAAAAAAAGTGTTAGGTTCAAAAGTGTCTTTAATTCAGAGAACATAATTCTGTTTCCTTAATTTCCTTCTGGGAGAAAAAATAAGTAACTTGCCTCAGAAATTCTCATAGATCAAAGTTGAATGACCACAGCTAAATATCACTGAAGTTCAAATAGTCTTAATCCAAACAGGAGCAATCTGAATCTCCAGAATTAACAGTAAAAATACAAGATACTGAGTTAAAGTCCAATTCCAGACAAACAACAAATACATTTTTATTATATGTGTATATCTTGTGCAATATTTGAGATATATTTGGGACATAATTTTGCTAAAATATATTTGTGGTTTATCAAAAATTGAAATTTAAGTGGGCATTCTGAAGTTTATCTGACAACCATAGAAGTAACTTTAAAATGCTTTTAGGTGGGCAAAAAATAGGGGAAAAGTTTAGTAAGCATGATGTGCCCAATCTTGGAAAATAAATACTCTTAAAAACTTTGGAATAGGCCCAAGTACCTTTTGGTCTCTGTCCTCTGATCTGAGCGATAAGAGACATGAAATCTAATTATTGCATGGGGCTTCAATGAGAAATTTTTAATGTAATGTTAGTCCAGGTGTAAGATAAATATCACTATCTTTGTTTCTTTTTAACTTTAAATTGCTTGTATATGAATCTTAGTGATTGCTATAATTAATCTATGGTAGTTACAAGGTAAAAGTGAATCAAATGAACAAAAAGTGAGTTTTTTCAGTTCCAGTCCTGACCCTCATCATGAACTATCAGGTGTAGTTTAGCAACTAAATGATGGGAAGGCATTATTCTTTCAGCTTTGGTACATTTTCTATACCAAATAAATCAATTTAAAGCTCCTCCATTCCATCCCTTCCATTATTTCAATGTGAAAAAAGAGAGATTCAAACCAAGTAATCCAATTGCTTACTCAAGATACAGTTTCCTTAAGTGTTGCCTCAGATGATGTCTAACCCCTTGAACTCACAGAGGGGAAATTAAGACAGAAAAATCTAGCAGTTCAAACCACTGCAGTTTCAAGACATGGTAAGATTTAATCTTACGGTTCCCTAAGGCAAGTAAGTTTGAGCAAACTAACCAGAGTACATGTTGAAGAATGGTTTCTTTTTAAGGACTGAAATGGTCCCAAATACTAAGCATTTAGAAGGATAGACATTATAGAAGTTCAAGGTTACAGTATTAAATTACCAAAGGATAATGACATGGACAGGTCAACAAATCAAAAGTTTAGTGCAAAACAAAAGAAACTTACATAATTAGGTATGAGAAATCTTTTGCCTTGGAAGACTTTAACCAACCTTGTGGACACTGTGGTAGACATAATACGATATCTACTTCAGAGTTAGTTTTATCACACAATGGATCTAGAAGCATTTTTATTTTTTAATATTATTAATTTGCTTGAGCAAACCAAAAAAGAATTCATTTCTTCAGAGGATTTCTCTGGATGTTCGATCCAGGAAGTCTTATCAGGACATTGGTGGCCTTCAGTATAATCCAATGAGCATACCTTGGTGGTCCTAAAACCTGATCCATCCTTGGGAAGCCCTTAGGATTTCAGGTGTTAATTTTTATACTTGGAAACTCCACTGCTAAAGGATTTTAACTAACCAAAGAACAGGATAGCATACAAATACATGAAAAGAGTGAAGATTCTCAAGATATTGTACATATTCAAGAATTACCTGGGGTAATGTGTTACAAATGCAATTTCAGGTCTCCAACTGAAAGACTGGATTAGCAAATCTGATGTGGTGTTAAGGTTTGTGTCTACATATCCCCCCAAAGCCTCATGTGGTAAGAGGTGGCTGGATCTAGAGTGTGTGATGCTGGGATTAAGGGCATGTGATTACTAAATCAATCCACTGATTGGTTTGGCACTGCTCTAATCCTAGCAGCCTGGATAAGATATGAGGCAGAGAAAGACACTGTTTAGGCCCCTTGCCCCCTTGCTTACCATGCTGCCTTCTGCCTGTTAGCCATGGGACCCTGCCTGGGATCCAGCCAATTGTGGACTGAAACCTCTACAAACTGTGAGCTAAATAAACTTTTCTTCCCTCAACTCTGGGTGTTGGGTATTTTGTCTCAGCAATGAGAGAAAAGTAACTAAGACAGTAGGTCTAAATGTTTCATTTTAAACAATGCTTATAATATTATTATGTACTATAAGCAATATAAAATGTTAAGTACTGAAAGCTCAGAAATATAAATATGTACTACCCCCTTGCAAAGACTGATTACCATTTAGCATTTAATTTCTCAGAACAGACCTGTAAATCATGCTTTACAGAAGAGAAAGTTGAGGGCCAAAAAGATCAGAGAATTCTCAGAGACACACACATCCAGCATGTTCAGAAGAGACAAATTCATTCATTCATTCATTCATTTATCAGTTCTCATGCTTCTTTTCCAAATATTTTCCAGGACACTTGTCTACTCTATCACCATAACCTACTTACTGTCCTCTAAACCTGAGCCTGTGATTTTTCTTTTTTTCTTTTTCTCCTTCATATCCTTCTCCTTCCCCTTCTCATTTCCCTTCTCCTTCTTTCTACTTCATACCTGAAGCATTTTTATGCTTCCTTGATTCCTTCACTTCATTCAGTCTCTGACCAAGATAGTTTCTCAGGGAGACCTTCCACGATTATACCATTTAAAATTACACATCACAACAGGTATGGTGATGTGCACCTGTAATCTCATCACTGTGGGAGGCTGAGACAGGGGGATCACAAGTTCTAGCCCAGCCTGGGCAATTTAGCAACTTAGGGAGAACTTGACTCAAAGTAAAATTTTAAAAATTTTGTAAAAGATTAGGTATATAGCTTAATGTGAAGAGCCTGGCTTTAATCCCAAGTCCTACAAAAAGTAACATTACATCTCTCCCCTAGAACACTCTGTCCTTTCTCTATCTTCTCCTTCTGAAAATTAATGGATAAAGTAGAGATGTTGAATCTTATAGATCTTTGTATACACATCACCTCAAGTTACTTACTTATATATACATTTAGTCAGTTTTTTCCTGTATCTCTGATTAGGATGGTAGTTCTCAATCTTACAGTACCAGAATCACAGATTCCTCATGCCCACCCAGAGATTTGACTGAAGCAATGCTGATTGTGCTAGCCAACAAACGACTGTGAAGAGCCATGCCGTGGGGCGCTAGTTTTTATCCAGTTGCACCTCACCCCTCCAGGGAACATTTCCTAATATCTACAGATGTTTTATATTGTCACAACTGGAGTAGGGGGAGCTACCCAACATTAAGAACAATAGGGAGGAACACTGCTGAACATCCTACAGCACAGAGGAGAGCCCTCTGCAACAAAGAATCATCCAGTCCAAATGCTATTTGTCCTGTGTGGGTCTCTTTACTCCTCTTTCCCCAGCAGTAAAATATAACACAGTGTAATCACTCAAACTTCTAATTTTTTTTTAATACCAACCACCACCATTGCGCACAGTGATTCTCATACCAGGCATCCCTGTATCACAGACTGAAAAAGAAGAATTGTAGAGTTTTGTTTGTTATTTTGGTGGCAAACTTGAGACTCCTTCTTTGCCAGTTGTCCCCTTGGCTCCTTTACTAAGAACAAAAGAAGTCTGAGGAGAGCTCGCATCTTTGCCCCTGTGCCCTACCAGTTTGCCTGGTGGGCTGCTCAGATTACATCCCCAGTGAGAAGCCCAGAAAGAAACTGTCAAATGCAAGACCCGACATTTTCTACTTATCTGTTTATGATGAAGCTACATGCTCCCACAACCCCCTTTCACACAATTCCTATTTCCCAAAAGCAAGCCCAGAGAACTAACATAGGCAAGCGTGCATTCCCTCTCTCCCTCCTTCACTCCTTCTCCCTTCCCCGCTCCCTTCTCTCTCTCTCTGTCCTTTAGTCAGATGCTTGAGTGTGGTCCCCATCATTTAACACAACTGGTGTCTTGAATCTACTTGCACTTCCATAACCACCTCTCTGGCAGTTGTTCCCTTTAAGATGGTATCTCTCAGGTGTGTCCAATTACCCCTCCTTGCATCATTTTCTGGGGGAATATTAAAGTCAGATCCTTTTATCCTGTGCCCAAGGCCATCAATGAAGCAGTTGATCTCCATAATTCAAACATGTCTGATATCTTAGATTCAATTGCTCTGTTTAAGACAGGCATTTAATGAAGAACCGGTGAATGAGAAGTTTAATGGCTGAATGAAGACACTCCATCTTATAAATCTCTTTTTACTCATGTGGACTCATCAGCCAGTCTTATTGATTTGCATTTACTGACCAGACTTTCTATTGTTTTCAGACGTTAGTATCTTCCTCCAGTGCCTGCGGGCTATTAGTTGCAGGGTTAAGCTTGCTGTCCTGAAAATTGAAGACTTCTTTATTGAACTGAGAAAGCCGAAACATCCATGAGTGCTTGGAGACTCCAACACATTCAGAAATTTGGAAAAAAGTATTTCACTAGCTATTTTCATCTTAAAACAGCAAGAATCTACATAGATATAATTAAAATCTTCAAAAGTGAACACAATTCACTCTTTAAAACGGCAATGTGTCCTTTGCTGTCATAAATGTTTAATTAAAAATAGCATCAAGTGTCTACTTTGTATTCCATAGAATTCACCTGTGTAAGTGTACAATTCAGTGATTCTTAGTAAAGTTAGAGTCGTGCAGCTATCACCATTATCTAACTTTGGGACGTTTACATCATCCTAAAAAGAGATCTCATGTCCATTTGTGGTGATGTACCTGCAGCCCCACTCAGACACTAATCTTCCTAACTATGGATTTGCCTTTACTGAGAATGCCATATAAATGGAATCATATAGTGTGTTATCTTTTGTGTCTAGTTACTTTCACTTAGCAAAATACTTGTGATGTTCATCCATGTTGTAGCACACATTAATACTTTATTCCTTCTTATTGCCAAATAGTAGTATTCATTCTGGGGATATATTATAACTTCCCTATTTGTTCACCAGTTGATGGACATTTGTTTTATTTGGCCAATTACTATGAATAATACTGCTATGAATATTTATGGTGCTTTATGTGGATATATTTTCATTTCTATTGGCCACACAATCCCAGAAGTGGAAATTTTTGATCACATGGGAAATCTATGTTTAACATTTTAAGAAAATGGCAAACTGTTTTCCAAAGTTTCTATACTGTATGAAAATCCTACCAGCAAAGTGAAAGTATTACAATTTCTCCACATCCTCTACATTTGTTATTGTTTATCTTTTGACTACATCCAATATACTTCATTCCTAGTATTGAAAAATATGAAAAAGTGCTTTCAAGTTTGTGTCACGAATGTAAAAATGCACTCTACATTTCTTGAGGGCCCTGTCCTATGCATTATCCTTTAATACAGTATTACTGTTAACATGGTCTGGGGCTTTATCCCATAGTAGAGCACTTGTCTACCATTTGCCAGAAGAAAAAGAAAAGTGTTACACTCTCAGCACAATGAAATCTCATGCGTAGTCTACAAATGAAAAAATAAGGCTCAGAAAGGTTAAAAAATGTACCCTTGAAATCATAGTGAGCAAGTGGCAAAGTCTGAATTTAATGCCAGGTGTGTGTGACACAAGATTTAAACACTGAACTCAAAACATATCTAAATACAAGCACAGACTTCATCTTAGTAATTATAGCCAAGGCACTTTCACCAAGGTCATAAAAAAGATGTCTAAACAAACAATAAATTCAGCTGTTTCTAATAATCACAGACTTGTCTTTGAAAAAGCTGAACTAAAATTTAACAGAATAATTTCACCTTGAAATTTTATCTTCAAATGTCAAATCCCACAGTTATAGTTTTCATTCAGGATTTAACCAGCAAGATTTTATGACAATCAAAACTCAAATAAAACTTACTTCATATCAATGAAAATGTGGAATGGTTTTTATTAACTGTATTGACTCACTTGCTACCATCTAAAGATATGAATTCTGACAACTGCTGTTCATGTTTGAGTGCTTGAAAAACATTTATTGCCAGTTTCTGAAGTCTCGCCAGTGATTGAAGACTACGAGCATTTCATCTGGCTTGGATTCCATTACACACAGGCTATTGGCAGAATAGTAAGAAAGTTACGGGACACAACTTCTCCAGCTGAAAATCCTTAACTCACCGCCTTCTTTGAGCACAACCTCTTAACCACTACCCACTTTCCTATCTCCCAATCATGACTCCATTTGCTCTGTCCTTTGTCATTCAAAAGCCCATCTTGCTGGGTCAAGGCCTGCTCTTCTCTGCCTTGGATTGTCTCTGAACACTGTTTTGAAATGTTTAACATTTCCAAATGAGTATCTTCGTTCCTTTTTGATTCATTATTTGACCATTTGGACACAGAGCTTGCTAATGAATACTTGTTTCCCTGTTTTGTTTTAGAGTATGATGATATGGATTCTTGGTACTCAGAGTCTGGTCCACAGACTGGTAGCATCAGCATCCTCTGGGAGCTGGTTAGAAATTCAGAATTTCAGGCCTCAACCCTGACACTGATCAGAATCTGCATTTTAATCTCCCTAGTTTGGTGGTGGTGAGCCCATGGCACCCATGCTGCAGCAGGCTATTTGCATCATTGAAAGCTCTAAAAGGCTCATCATCACTGACCTAGGTGAGTCCCTTGTGATAGATCATTAACTTTAGCAGACTCCCTGGCTTAACCCATAGACTTAAAACCTCACATTACTCAGCTGAGAATCCTCTTCTCCCAGGAATAGCAGCAGACACTGATCATGCAGAAATTACTGCCTTCTCCCTGTGCATAGGTCTTCCACCTCCAAACATGCTAAAGCCACCCCCTCTGAAGCAACAACAAAATCTTTTGACTCTATTAATCCTGTGAGGAAGAGTGCATTATTGTTCACGTATTTATCTGCATCTTTTCCTTTTCAAGGTACTAAACATCTCCATCCCATTGAACCCAAGCTTGCCTATGACTTCTTTTCATCAATGAAATATAAGCAAAATGATAAAGTTTGAGTCAGATGATTCCCGCACCCCTCTTCTTCACTCAGCTCTCGTTTGCTGCCAATGGCCCAGATGGAGGAAGCTCTGAACCTGAGTCCAGAGAAGAGAACGTGGAGCAGAACCAAAGGGAGGGCAGACAGATGTGCTGCTCAAAGCCATGGAGTTTTGAGGTTGTTTTGTTACAGCAGACTTTAACATAAGCTTACTAATACTTTACAGTTGCTTTTTCTTCTTTTTCAATTGAAAGTGTAGGGACAAATGCACCAAAAGAGAGGCATCTGACTTAAAGATGCACTCCTCACATCTGAATTCTTGAGAACTGAGGTTGTCCTCTCCTCCTTCACCAATTTCACCAAAGTTGTTTTAGAGTTATTATGCATCTTCTAATTCCCAGAACTCTCCCAGCCTACATTTTAATTTTTAATTTATGGCAGATAACAGCAATTACTTTCTGCAAAGATACAGAGAGAAAACATTCTACACTTTGCAAACCACATGAACTCTCCTACAAATCCCCACCTTTATGGTGGTAGTGAGAAATCAGCCCTCAAAACTACATAAGTGACTGGGTATGACTGTTGCTATGGTCTAAATGTGTCTCCCAAAATTCACGTATTCATGCGTTGGAAACAGCCCTCATGGCAGGAGCGTTGCAGAGTGGGGCCTTTTGGAAGAAGTATAGATAGGTCAGGAGGGCTCTCAATGGATGAATGCCACTATAGCGGTGATGGCAAACTTTTTAGAGCTTCCAGCGATAAGAGGCTGCTGTGGCACGCGTGCCATAGGTTCACCCCACTGCACTACAGAAAAGAGTTGCTAGAACGGGTCCTCTCCTCTCTCTCCTACTCTGCCTCATTTTTCTCCTCTTCCTCCTCCTTCTTCCTGTCTCTTCCTCTCTCCCTTTCATCTCTGTGTGTGAGGGCACAGCACAAAAGCCTTCACCAGATGCCACTACCTTGACCTTGAATGCCCAAGGCTCTAGAACTGTGAAAATAAATTTCTGTCCTTTACAAATTACCCAGTCACATGAATTCTATTACAGCAGTAGAAAATGAACTAAGATGGCCACATTCCAATAGAACTTTCTCAGTTCAAGGTTCAAAATTTAGAGGTTATTCTTTTTTAATTACTTGCATTTATGAATTTAATCTTGATAACAATCCTATGAAGTAGATTCTATTTTTTAGTACTGCATTTTTGTAGTACATAATGATTATATTCATTGAGGGGAATTGGGACATGTACATAAAACATCTTAACTCTTTTTTTTCTTTTTTTTTTTTTGGTGCTGGAGATCAAACTCAGGGCCTTGTGCTTGCAAGGCAAGCACTCTACTCAGTGAGCTCTCCAACACTTTACTCTTTTTTTTTTTTAAACCAAGAACATATATTGGTACATTTTACATATAATGGTCACATTCATCACATTTATTTTGTACCTGTACATGATGCATTTTGGTTCTCCCCCGTCTTCCCCACCCCTCCCCTCTGTTCCCTCCCTCCCTATTTACAGCAGGTTTATTCATAATTTTCCATATTTTCCCTTCCCTTTTCTTTCCTTTGTTGCCTTTCTGCTTTTCCCCTTCTTTCTTTCTAGTACTCCTCTCCTTTGTATGTTATCTTCCTTTTATATAATATCTATTACACCTCTTTGTCTTTATTTACAGTTATGGTCTCTCATATCAGAGAAACAATTCAATGTGTACTCATGAGTGTCTGATTTATTTCACTTAAAAGTATGTTCTCAAGGAACATCCATTTACATACGAATGACTCTAGTTTATCCTTTTTATGGCTGTGTAGTACTCCGTTGTGTAGAAAAACCACATTTTCTTTAGCCATTCATTGGTTGTTGGGCATTTAGGTTGTTTCCAAGACTTAGCTATTACAAATCGTGTTGCTATGAATATGGTGGTGCATACGTCCTTGTGGTATGACAATTTTAAATCTTCTGGGAAGATCCTCAGTAGGGGAATAGCTGGGTCAAATGGAACCTCCAGTTGTAGTTTTTTGAGGAATCTCCATATTGATTTCCACAGTGGCTGGACCAGTCTGCATTCCTACCAACAGTGGAGGAGGGTTCCTTTTTCCCCACAGCCCCGCCAGCATTCTCCAGTAAATTTAGTGTTTCTGTTTTAATGTTTAGATCTTTTTTTTTTAAAAGGATGCCTGAAGCAGCATACATTTAGTTTATTTATTTATTTATTTATTTATTTATTTATTTTGTGGTGCTGGGGATCGAACTCAGGCCCTTGTGCTTACAAGGCAAGCACTCTAATCACTGAGCTAAATCCCCAGCCCTAATGTTTAGATCTCTGATCCACTTTGATTTGAGTTTGGTACATGGTGAGAGACATGTATCTAGTTTTAGTTTTCGACATGTGGTAAGCCAGTTTTTCCAGCACCATTTGTTAAATAGGCTATCTTTCTTCCAGTGAGGGTGTTTGGCTTCTTTGTCAAAGATGAGGTACTTTAGTCTTTTTATACCTCTCATCCCTTTCTATACCCTTCCTCAAGGGAAGGGTCTCCTTCCCTTTTGCAAAAGTTTTATCTACCTGTTATCTATTACCTATCTTTTATTTTGCTCTTTATTTACACCTTGGGTTTCTCATATAAGAGAAAACATGCAATAGTTAAGCTGTGTGTCTGATTTATTTCACTTAACGTGGTCTCAAAGTACATCTGTTTTCCTACAAATGACTCAAATGTAATCTTCTTTATTGTTATTCTTAACTCATCCCACACACAGTTAATCTCTCCAAACTAAATCAGGCACCAAGTAAGAAACCACAGAAATTTCATCTTCGGGGGAGTAACTGATACCTTTTGGCTGAACCCCATAAATTCATAGATAAGGAAATTGTTACCCAAACTAATTAAAAACTCATGCCAAAAACAGAAGTCTAGTTAATGTTATGCATGCCAAAATATTGAGGGAGAAGTATAATGATGTTGTCAATTTACTCTGGAAATGCACCCAAAAAATAAAATGGGTCATTAAGTAGATGGAAGAATAGATAAAGAGGTATATGAAAAAGCAAAGACAGTAAAATGTTACTTATAGGACACAAATAGTAGATATATATATATATATATATATATATATATATATCCCCTTTAAAATCATTTTAATGTTTCTGTGTGTTTGAAATAATAAAATTTTGAGGGGAAAAAGTATACCGCTAAAGTCTATAAATTGTAGGACATAATCAATTGATTTGGTATTGATAAATTCCACTTGATCAATACCTCACGGAAATTTATCAATAGCGTTTGAAAAACTGGCCTAAATGAGGTCTTGAGACACCAGTTCAAATACATCCATGCTGGTTCGATATACTCTTTTGGAGCCCCTACTCTATGCAAGGCATTGGCTGCTACAGTGTGGATCTGGGATGTCCTCCGAAGACCCGTTCCGTTTTTTAATAGTAGATGTTTGTATTACATATGATTATATTTGTTGCCGGGAATTGGTGTGTGTACATAATACATAGTCCCTGGGTAGTGGTACTGGAGGTTGTAGAAGCTTTAAGAGACAAAGCCTGGTGAGAACTTTTAGGTGATTGGGACAGTGTCCTCAAAGGAGATTGTGAAAGCCTGGTCCCTTCCACTTTTCCTTCTTTTACTACCCAGCCATAAGGTAAGTGGCTTTGTCCTGCCACACATGACCCCACCATGATGTGCTGGCCTGCTACCAGAGGCCTACAAGCAATGTCTGCGTGGTCAAAGACTGGAACATCCCACAACCATGAGCCAAAATAAACCTTTTCTCTCCATAAGCTGATTATCTCAAGTATTCATCATAGTAATGGGAAGATACTGACACAGCACTGACACCTTGGTATAAGAGATAGAAATTGTAAAGGGAGATAAATACTGAAGAACACTTAGTGGATATGAAAGTCTCCAACACATGTTGTATCATCCATGAGGCACTCACTGACTGTCATGTTGTATTGAGCCTCCTTTCTCAAAATGATTGCAAGTGTGACACAGAGGAATCTACACACTGGTCTCAGTGCCTTGCACATCATTTCCAACAAATCCTCCTGATGTGCTTGTTCATAAACAGGTTTTGGACATAAGAAGGTGTGACCAAGGTAATGACATACCTTCATTTACGTAAACCGCAGGCCTCTACCCACATGCTTCCAGCAGCTGGTCGATGGTTGATGGAAAAATGTCTTTGCTCCTCTAAGTGAGAACATAGCCAACAGAGTAAGAGCCAGCTGGCAAGAAGAGGCTTATCATATCAGCTTATGTAACAGTCAATCTTCATTATTCATGGATTTTCCCACTCACAAAAATTAATATCTAACCCCCCAGATCAATACTCATGGCATTTTCATGGGTCATTCGTGTAAACACACAAAGTCATGAAAAATTTCAGTTGCTTAAGGTGCACATCGGGTGAGGTCAAAAGGCAGTATTCTGCCTCTTGCCTCAGCTCTCATACTGCAAACAAGTATCCTCTCTGTGGTCTTTTTAGTACCACAATTTTCACAAACTTTGTTCTGTTTTTAGGTGGTCTCACTATTTAAAATGGCCCCCAAATAAAATACTGAAGGACTGTCGAATGCTTATAAGCACCAGAAGGCCGTGATGTGCCTTATGGAGAAAATATACATGCTACATAAACTTCCTTCAGGCATGAAATATATTGGTCACGAATTCCATGTTAATGAATCAATGTATAATAAATAAGGTATCTATCAGAAATATATATGAAACCAGGTTATGTGTTGATCAATTGATGAAAACATGACACAAGTTTTACAGAAACTGGATCTTGTATTTCGTCTAGCGACAATGATTCAGTATTCTCTAATTCAACATTCTCAGTGACTTTACAGCACATAACTACCACGGATAACTAGAATTAATATATAGCAAAACAACTTGACACATTATCAGCAACCCTTATGACGAACAGTTTCTTGGAAGCCATTTACTAAGCTCTTCAGAGTTAAGCCATCCTCATTCACATAAGGCTCATAGCCAGAAAGGCTGATTATGGAGGATATAAGCAGGCTGAAGTAGATGTCACAAGGCAACAAAGTTTAAAGTAAGCCTGTCCAGAGCGAGCACCAATGAGAAATCACATGATTCACCTCAAATAAACATTTCTCAAGGCCTTCAGGTGAAGGTGTAGAAAGGAGAAGGTGTGGAAAGTTATGCTTATGTACGGTAGATTCAAACACAGCTATGATGATCTGAAAGGTCACACTGAAGCTAGATTTTCTTTTTAAATAACCTTCTAGGGCATCCTGAACTAAAAGACAATCAATCATGGAAACAGATGGGATCCAGAATGTGCTGCTGTGTTGCAATTAGTACAAGGGGATATGGATAAAGCAAAACTCATTATGCTGAAAAGCAAAAGCAGCGCAAGCAGCAAAAGACCTTGTGGTCAAACACAGCTGTAAACTGAAGGACAGATGTATCATTCCTGAGGCAGAGACAAAGCCAAAAATGATAGATAAACTCATTCCAGGTCAGTTGCAGATGCTCAGCCCAATAAAGGATAAGCGTTAAGGAGTTTTCACATATGAACTGAGACGTCACCTCCACAGACTTCAGAATGCTCTATTGATGACTCAGCAGCAGTCACCTGTCCTTGGGTTAAAGAACAATTTAAAAAGAGAGGTATTTGGATTCGATGGGTTAAAGATGTATAACACAGAGGAACAGAGATTTGTTGATACTCTGTACATACGGGTAAGATTCATAATTCCAAAGGATTGAGGTGGTTCTGAAATTCTGTTTGGCCAAGCAGCTCACTTACAGTTTAAGTGACTGTGGAGCACCCTTGATCTACCGTCACACAGGCAGCTCTGAATCCCAATAGGTACATACTGCCTTGCCACTCTGTGGTCCACAGATACAGAGCATATTGCCTAAGAGGTGCTAGGAAATGCAGACTCCCTGGCTCCAACCAAGAAGCACTGAATCGGAGCTTGTGTTTTAACAAGATTTCCAAGTGATTAGCACTCTAACACTGGAGTGTTAGGATTAGGACTATGGACCACCAGGACTGGTGTGAGCAGTAAAAGCGCCCTCCCGAGTGGGACCCTCTCAGGCTCAGTTGCAACTATTTGTCCTGAGACGGCTGCAAGGGCATGTTCCCAGCTGCGAGACAAGAGATTTAGGAACCGCTGGGAACACTGTACCCTGAAACCACTTCCGATGCCTTGGTTATGTGTGGTCCCCACATACAGAAAGTAGGACAAGAATATAAGGACTCATGGAAAACTAAGACTTTGAGGAACACTTTTCCTCCATACAGTCTTCCACTCTGGGACACAATGACCCAAGGAATCCATTTTGAAACTGAGCAGAACAAACACCAGGAAACATTCCTCAGGGGCCTAGAGCCATTCTATATGATTTGTTCCATTAACACCAAGCCTTTCTACATCGGGGTCAGTGGCTCTAGAGCAAAGGTTCTCAAACTTTATGTCAAAACCACCCACAGAGTTTATGAAACAGATTCCTGGGTCCTGTTCTCAGGTTATTCAAAGTTGCACAAGAACAGCATCCAAATCACACAGGAAGTGTTTAGAAATACAGAGACTCAGGCCCCACTTCAGACTTATGGAATTGGAATGTGAACTTTACTAAGATTCCACGATGACCTGCTTTTACATAAAATTTGAGAAGCACTGATATAAGAAAATTTGAGGCAAAGAGTGGCTAATTAACTTATCCAAGATCATCCAGCAAGATTTCACAACTAGCACACTAGTAAGAAAGATTTAAATGTTACTTTTACCTTACCTTTTCTTTCCAGAAAATTATACTTTAAAAAATACATTTTTTTAAATAGAAAAGGATGTTAAATCCAGAAGTGACTCTGTGCACAAGATCGAATATGTCTTTTGACTGTGTGCAGCTCAGCTTCCTCCTGTGGTAAGGAGGAGAACAATCAGCATTCCACCTCAAACAGAGGTTAAGTCTGCACCTGCACTCTGCAAATTGTAAAGGTACAGAATAAAGACAACGAGCAAAGGGATGGTAATCACTTGAAATAATTTATTAATTCTCACAACGTCCTTGTGAAATATAAGAACTTGAGTCTGGATTAATTGTTAGCAACTGTTAAAACAGAGCATGCCAAGATTCTATTCCTGTTCTTCAGGTGGGTGGAGGGGGCTTTCTGTGGCAGAGAACTGACTCTTAAACAAGGAAAGAGAATGTCAAACCTCTCTGAGGACTTGCAAGGGAAAGAGACAAAAGGAGCAGGGCTGTTCCTAAATGTACTCAAGTGCAGCAATGACTGGTGGATGATTGCCAAGTCTGGCACACAGCTAGGTTAGATTTTTGAACTTCCTTGTGATTTAATTTCAGATGATGAGATGTGAGCAGAAGCCATGCCCCATAAAAACTTCCCATGCATGATTCCCTCTCTCTTGCCCCATCTGCCAACTGATGTCAATACTTAGAAGAACCTAGGAAACCACACAGGGATGATGGCAGAGACTTTGTCAGCCTGTGTCTTTGAATGACTGCATAGAATAATTCTTACCTACTGCTCTTCCCCAGTCCACATTATCATCACTCCGATCCTACCTACATACTAAGAAATATTTCATTTTAATAAGCCACTGGAATGTGGGGATTTTCTGATAGTGTTGTTCAAACTATTATATTATATTATTTTCTCAGACAGTGTTGTCCAAACTATTATAATCAATCAATGTTTTATTTACCTAATAATCTGCATTGATGGTACTTTTAAAAATTTCACTCAGATGGTTGTAAATTCCCATGAATAAAGATGCCATGTAAATTAGGAAAAAATATCCTTAAAAGGATTAAGGGAGATTTCATTCTCATATACACATTAATCTGATTGTTTTCCTTATAACTTCTATCTGAAACTGGTCACACTGAATAAATGAGAGCTTTGATTGTGAAACAGACAGGAAAAAAAATTTTTGCAGAAACAATGAGGGAGTTTGTGAAGAACGTGTTTACTCTGAGTTCATTAAATTTCCAAGACCAAATCAGAGTCAGAAGTGAAGTGGGATGATTCCAAAATGAAGCCTCCAGGGTAGACAATTTAGCTAAAACAGACCTTGGGTTCGGAGAAAAATAAGAATGTTAGAGTGCTAACTGAGAAGGAGAGTCCAGATCCTAAAGGTCCAGGGACTAGTGATTTGAATTTCACTAAAATATACTCCAAGTAAAGTTTGTTATGATTCATGTCTACATGTCCACCTTAAAGCTTCAAGTGCTCAAAGGTGGGGCTTTTGGAAGGAGACTGGCTTATGTGGGCAGTAAAACTGACATGCTTTTAAGGGTTGGGACTTGGTTGAAAGAGGTGGGTCACTGGGGGAATGGCTTGAAGGGTATATCTCCCTTCCCAGGCTCCTGTCTTCATACTCTCTGCTTCCTGAATGCCACTAAATAAGCAGCTTTACTACTGCCAGGCCCTTCTATCTAGGGTCTCCATAGCATTCAGCTATCCGGGCACTCAGTGACTTCTGCAACCATGATACAAAGAAGCTCAGAATGCTGGCAGACCTTGATGTGATACATGTGGTGCTGATTTTATAGACTTACGGAATGCAAGAAGGCTTCTCAGGTTTCAAAAGAAGGCCTGGAAGGCCAGGTAGTGTGTCCCTGAGAGATCAGTGCATGAAGCTGTGAGAGTGAAGGCAAAAGTGTAGTGGAGACTCCAGGAATTTAGAGACACCAAGAACATGGAACGCCTGAGGAAAGTCACAAGAAGTGAGCAAAGCAAGCCCAAGAGAGATTCCATGAAGGGTGCAACCACAAGCAATGCTGTAGGAGCAGGGCCACGCAAGGTTTTTTGGAGTTCACATATTCTCACCAGAACTTGCCCCAGGTGCTAGACATGGAGCTATCTGATTTAATATTTACCCTGCTGGTTTTGGTCTTTCTTTGTTTCCATTGATTTCTCTCCCCTTATTTCTCCCTTTTGGAAGGGGAATGTTTATCCTGTGCCATTATATGTCAAGAATGTTCAACTTTCTTTTCGATTTTTGCAGAGACTCATACCTAAGAGTTTGCCTTAAGTCTCAGAGTAGGCTTCAGACTTGAACTTCTCAGCAGTGCTGGAATTGTTGACTTTGGCAACTCTTACAGATGAACTAAATGTATTTTGAATAAAGAAATGTGCATGTCTTTTGGGGGAAGGGGCAGAATGTTATGGTTTATATCTAGATGTCTCCCCCACTGGTATCAGGTATTGTGTTTTGCAATAAGAAAGTGACTAAGGCAAAGTTGATAAAACTCAATTTGGATATATTTGCCATAATTTTATAGACTAAGGAGGTGCCACATTTGATTTATTGACAGTTCAATTAACTTTCCAAATCTTCAAGACCCTAAAGTTTCTTGTTTATCACACTTCCCAAGGCACCTTGTTATGTCCAGCTAGTCTGTCTTTCTCTGAGCAATTTCTGCTACCAGTTTTCCCTACTGTAAACACACTCTATGTAAGCCTGGGGATCAGCAACTTGGAAATTTGAAAACAACAGAGAAATTCTGAGACATAGGCAAATTAGTCTCAGTTGTGGAAAAATACAACTCTGGAGCCACATCATTTATCTTTTCTGTTGCCTTTCTGAGCAAGAAAGACTATAACCCAAAGAAAACTGCTCCCAAAGCACTGTGTCACCAGCCTTACCATGCAAGGAAAAGAAAAGGAAACTCCTGGTCCTTTGTTCTGAATGAACACATTTGACAGGCTTTCACAACCTCAGCAGATCTCCTGGCAAGAGCAGAAGAGAGCAAAGCCCTCCTCCCCACTTGGAATGGGTAATGCCTCCTGGCAAAAACCTCGAGCACATCCATCTCTCCCCACGCCCTTCTATGGCTGGGGTCTGCAGAACAGATGGGAGAGTCTGCTTGCCTGCAGTTGTTTTATCTCATTCAATAAACATTCATTGAGGTTCTATGTGGACCAGGCCCTCTGCAGAGGGATGTTTCCTTGGTGTGTGTGTGTGTGTGTGTGTCAAAGTAAACCTGTATCGACTTTTCCCAAGGTACAAGTGCTGTGTGTATCTATTACAAAATCATAAAAAAATCACCAAAGCTGCAGGTTAATGGTGACAAGGCACTGACAACCAAGAGTACAACTGGTTGACATTGTCACAGGGAAGTATTATGCTCTATCTGAGTATTTCTTAAACTTGGCTCTGCTTGTGTATACCCTGGGGATCTTGTTACTTTGCAGAGTCTGATTCAGCAGGTGTAGGGTTGGCCCTAGATTCTACATTTCTAGTAAGCCTCTACATGATGATGATGCTCACCCAAAAACCACGGAGTAGTAAAAGCCTTATCTAATTTCCATGTTTATCTCATAGATTACTTTGAAGTTATAAGGGCAGGCAGAAGGTATCTATTTGATTCAAATCTATATGTAGTTATAAGGGAAATGAGAGAATGGAACTCGCTTCATGACTGGCCTACAATACACCAGGTATTTTGCCTATATAGATTCAATTTATTCTCACAGGTAGGTGCTATTACCTCTCTTTCACAAGTCAAAAAACTTAAATTCAAAACAAAATAAAAGACCTAATAAAAATTGGCAACTGACATGAATAGACACTTCTCAGAAGAAGAAGCAAAAATGGCCAATAAATACATGAAAAAAGGTTCAACATCTCTGGTCATTAAAGAAATGTAAATTAAATCAACCCTGAGATTCCATTTTATTCCAAAGATAATGGCTATCATCAAGAAGCCAAATAATAACAAATCCTGGTTAGTTTCCAAGGAAAAAGGAACACATCTGTATAGTTGATGGGAATGTACAATAGTGCAATCACTATGGAAATCAGTATGGAGATTCCTCAAAAAACAAAAAATAGAAATTCTATTATGACCCAGGTATTCCTTTTCTAGGTATCTATCTGAAAGAGTTAAAGATAACATAGTATAGTAATACATGCATACCCGTGTTTATAGTAGCACAACTTATAATAGCTAAACCTTGGAAGTGGCCTATATGTCCATCCACAGATAAGCGGATCAAGAAAATGCCATATCTATGCACAAAGGAGTACTACTTTGTCATAAAGAAGGATAAACTTGAGTCATTTGTGGGAAAATGGTTGCATCTTGAGACCATAATGCTAAGTGAAATAAATCAGATGCTCAAGTTTAAATGTAACACATCTCTTATACAAGAAACCCAAAATATAAATAAAGAACAAAACAAAAGATAGATAATAGGAAATAGGGGAACAGATCTTTTGAAAATGGGAAAGGGACAAAGAGATGGAGGGAAGGGGTAAGGTACAGGAGGGGAAGAGGATAAAAAAAGAATTAATGTGTGTCATATACATCTACCAATTCCTTATAAGAAATGTAATCTTTATATGTACTGCAAACATGTACTAATAAAAAATACAAATTGAAAAAAAAACCAAAGCAGTGAAGCAACTTGTCGGAAGTCCTACAGCTAGTAAATATTAAAGGTAAGATGTGAAATTTAGTTTCCCATCATTAAAGGCCATGTTCTACTCTGTCTCCTTATGTTGCGCCCAGTCTGGGGTAGATGGTTTGATGTGTCAGATTTAGAAGTGGGAGTTGTCCTCATGTGGCCCTCATCACTAGTAACACCTAATATGTGGTGTTTCCCACTCAGAACCATGACTCAGTTAGTTGAGTTTTTAATCCTCACAGCTATCATTAAAACCTCTAGGTAGTGGTGGAAAAAAAAAAACAAAACATTGAATTACTTGGTTTTCTCTTTCTGGAAATGACCTGACAAAAATGAATAGGTATCCATAGCTTGAAAGTGTTGAATTTTTGTCTCATCAGAGAAAAAAAATAATAATGATAAAGGCCAAGGGTGAAACACCTTCTACATAAGAAGAAACACTATGAGGACTGTTTATCAGGAAGCCTGTGGCTTAGCCCAGGCATCTCTAGAAAAGGGACATATGACTATCGTTATGCAGTCTAGGCAAGTATTCAAAATGTATTAGGTTTCACGGTTAAAGAATTATGTTTATTGTTTTCTTTAATCAATTTTACTTCACGAAATAGTAATATATCATTTTTAACTTCTTTAAAGAAAGGGTTGTCGGAAATTTAGCAGATAAAATACATGTTAAAGAAAGTGGGTACAAAGTGGATTCTTAACCTATGAGAGGACATATGGGCCACTCTTTCATAGGAAACTGTGACCTCAAAAAAGCACCCACAATTTCTCAAGAGAACTATTATTTAACAAAATCTCCACTATAACAATGAATAACAGCCTGCCAAAGAATATAAATAGAAAAAGATTTAATATATATCCCTTAGTTATGAGATTATTGGCCAAGGGTGTCTGTGCTAATAAGATCACTCCCTCAGCCCCCAAATCAAATTCTCCACAAAATAATATTCACATTACTCACTCTTATAAGGAAAGAAGATATTCCTCTCTAATTTACAGCTCAATTGGCATTTATTTTTCTATAGGAGAAATAAAGAAATCAAAATGATAAAATAATACCATTTTGAAGCAGCTTTTAATGTGGTGATCTAACTATAGCTTTGAATTTGTAATAGGATAGTTTCCATGTTTCATATCTAAATGCAATGAATCTCTGATAAGAACTAAAAATGAAAATAACCTGAATTATTTCCTGTCATTTGCTTATTTCTATAACTGTTGCCAATTTTGTACAGTTCTCTGTCTTTTCCTTCCCTACTTCATCCTCTTACTCTCAGGTATGTTGCTCAATAGAAAATTGAACATACAAAAATGAAAAATTCTTAATGCATCATTAGACCTTCGAAGCATAAAAACAGACTGCATCAATTAACAAAAAAGCATTCAGAAATATATTTTCTGTCCTCTGATTATTGAAACTAAAATGGGCCATTTCACAATAGGTTCTTTCACATTTAATTTTATATAAAGGAAGAAGGATATAAAATTCACAAAATATGTGCATTAATGAATAAGCATACAATAATTCCTGAAATTTGTATATTTATACTTTCTAAACCAATTGCATGGTCATCATTATTCATATACAAACATCTCTTCTTTATAATTATGAAATATTTGCTAATTACTTCATTAATAGTAAGCCATTTCATTAGTTATCTGTTGTTACATTAGAGAGATTTTAAAAGATTATTAGGATTAAAACTATATAATGAATTTGCTATCTGCTGGTCTAACTTTTTTACACATCTAAAGTATTAAATGTGGAGGAAAGTGTTCAATTTTTATATAAGAGGTTGCTATAAATTTGGTTTAATTTTTTTCCTTGAAATCTAGTTCTCAGCATAACCTTATATGGTATTTTACAGTCATCAAAACTGCCACAGACCTCCAGAATATCTTAAATTAAACAAAGACTTTCTGATTCACTACAGTTGCTTGGGTAATAATCACAGTAACCTCCATGTAAGCAGCAGTTCTGATGAATTACAAGCATATGACCACCCCCTGACTGATGACCTAGGTTTTTATATGCACTTGTATGTACAATCTACAATGATGTTATCTCTGGGGCTATTCCAAATAAACTCCTTTATTTCTAATTGCTGTTTTGAAATCTTATGAAATCCTATATAACATTCTTAGGTAGACAAAGTGGAAAAATTCTCATGAAACTGTTGAATTGAGCATACAATCACTAAAGTTCAAGAAAGAAAATATTGTGTTTTGTTTGGTTGATGATTTTTTTCTTTTAGAGCATCTCCTGGATATTAAAATATTTTAATGATATTTCAGTTAGGATGTCTTCCTCGACCCTGCTGCCACACTACTGGCCCATTCTTCTCCACAGTATTTGCAAAGATCTGCATCAGTGTGTGCACTGGGTGTTTGTCTTTGCAGCTGGGACAGGGGGTTAGGCACTGTCTGGTTGGTTTAAATGTGTTTGTTTTGTTTTCATCCCCTACACTTATGATAGGTAGAGAAGGATAGACACTCAATAAATATTAAATGATTCAAAAGTGGCTATGCTGGATCATCTTTATATTTGTGGTCCTCCTCATCCTTACATTTTTCTTTACTACTTACGCCAAACTGAAGAAAATGGTCTAGCAGAGGCAACAGCAAATACTAACCACTGAGATTCCAAGACTATATAGGGCATTTATATATATTACTTCAAGCATTTCTTTTAAGTTCACAGTGAGTTCAAAAGTTTAGTTTTCCCTTTCATACAAAAGGAATCTAAAAATGAGAAGATTTGGGTATATTTTCCATCCCCATGTGGCTTAGCTGAAAAGTTTAAAAACAGTACTTGCATCTAGGTCCTTAGGCACCTAATCTGAAATTGTTGCTATGAAAAGTATGAAAAAACATGAACGTTCTATAGTGGAATTTTCTGGAAAAGAGGAATCCCTTCATTCACCTCAACTAAGGAGCAGTAGCTAGTAAAGTCATGAAGGATTAGCCTGGGATTCATATTGTAGATATCCAGTTCTTCTACATGCTCACTACTTCATTTAATAAGCTACAAATAAATACCACATCTATTTAGCAATTATATACTCTGGTATTTTATATCCACAGCACAAGAACTGATGATGGTGGTTGATAAGATGTTAGGTTCCCAGATCTGGAACTGTGTAACTAAAACAAAAGTAACAGCCACTTCAGTGATTTCAAAATTTCCATTGAATCTTCACAATTTCTGAATTAGATGCTAATTACCCCGCTTCGTAGATGAGAAAACCAAGCCTCAAAGAAATGAAATAAGCTTGCAAAGGGCACTCAGTGGCAGAAACCTCATTCAAAGTGCAAGTAGTTTGACTCAGAGCTGTGCTCCCAGCCATCACCATCCATCAGATTCCTGCACCTATCCAGGTGGAGACACTTTTTAAACTTTATGAACCTCAAACTCAATCTGTGGGATGAATTTTCTGGATCCTTTTGTGCACTTTGATACACTGTATAAGAAATTCTTCTGTAGCTAAAATTATTAGCATTTTAAACGTACTTTTTTGTTGCTCTAAGGACAAAGGTAATTGTGACTATGTGAGTTTGTGTTTCATTGATCCAAACAGTTCCTTCACACTTGTGCAAATTTGATGAGTGATTTGGCATACTCTCTCATGATCTCTTTTACTTGTATAAACCTAAAGAGTATAAGCCAAGAAAAAGTGATGTCCTAGATGCCCCTGTAAGGTTAAACACCCAAGAATGGCCTTATACATTAATTACCAGTCTTGTATTGTTTTTCTGTAGGCAAACAAAAGTAGACTACTAAATTCACAATGCTATACCTAGAAACTGAAGCTAAAAACTTCCTAGTGTTACTGTACTGGAGAGATTTAATGTCTTTGTCAATGCCAATACTTTAATTGAGTATATTCTATCATATTGCATACTTCTTTATTCAAACATGCACTTAACTCAGCGGGAGTAAAACCATAAATTGCTAACTGGCAGGCAGCAAGCCAAATTTAGTGCTGTATGTATTATAGTTTGTTTCTCCTATTATTTTAAATTTCAATACATAGCAGGCATAAAAAACTGGAGATTTCATACAGATTTTCAGACTCACTCAAAAATCTAGATTTCTAAACCCTCATTTAAATTCAGACATTTATTATTATTAAGCAAAATTGCACCCAGAGCAAATTAAGCACCCGGGGCAGAGTAGGGGCCACCCTCGCTCATGTTCTTAAGCCAAGATATTTTTACTATATATCCTGACTGGTTCTTCTCTTAAATCCTGAAGGTATTTGAATGTTCCACCCCACCACATGAAAAGTTCTTTGTTTAAGCTTACTGTTTGGAGGCATGCTCTAACAGACTGCCACTTTCTTCTTCACCAAAAGTTTATAACTTTGTAATACAGTTGTCAGGTTGTAGTTTCTGACAGTTACCAGGTTTTCTGGTTTATCTCAATTGACAACCCCTATTTCTGGACCTCATGATCTCTGTGGGAAACAAAATTTTGGTCCCCGTATTTCTTACTATGCTGTCGCTCCATTATTATCTCACATGGCAAAAAGAATTTTTCTGATATCATTAAGGTGACCAATTAGTTGACCTTAAAAATGGGAAGATTATCTTGGATTATCTGGATAGGCCCAATCTAATCCTATGAACCTTTTAAAAACAGAGAATTTTTCTGGCTGCAGGCAGAAGAAAAATGAGAAAGGAGGAAGTCAGAGAGATTTAAAGTACGAGGACCTGCTACAGCATTGCTGGCTTCGAAGATAATGGGGCCATAAGCCAAGGAGATGCCCCTAACAGTCAAAAATGACCCCCACCTTCACCCAGCAAGGAAATGGAGACCTTGGTCCTATAACCACATGGAACAGAATTCTGCCAATGACTTGAATGAACTTAGAAGAAAATGCTTCCCCCAAAACTCTAGATAAAAAACTCGAGTTGCTTAATCCCTTGAACTAGACCTTATGCAGAGTATCCAGCCAAGCCTGCCTGGACTTCTGACCTATGGAAAATGGGATAATGAATTCGTACTGTTTGAAGCTATTAAATTCTTGTTACCTTCTTAAGGCAACGACAGAAAAATATATAATACAGGCCTCATGGTCCCCAAGGACCCTAATCAGCAGGATCAGATACCCTGAGGATACTTCATTCACAAGAATCAGTGTTTCCTTTTTGGTGTTGAACATTTGTTTCTAAGCTAATCAGAGTGAGCTGGAGACTGTATGAGTGTTCTATCATTGATACAGCAAATTAACACAAACTAAAAATACAATGGCAAATTGGTTCTGAGAACATAAAAAATAATGAGTAAATCATATGGAAACTGAACCACTTCAAATTAAACTTTTCAGCATTATCTCTTTAATAGCCATGTGTGGGGCAGGAAAAAGCTATGTATCCTTATTTGACTTAAGGTATTTCTCAAAAGAATACTTTAATGACCACTGTAACAGTTAAACATTTAATTCAGTTTTAAAATGATGGCCACTGTGTTCACTCTTCCATGGTGGTTTACCCTCACACCATAGGGTGTGCTTCTTTTTCTACTTCTACTTGGCCCAAACTCATTCTGCAGTCTGTTTCTTTGTTTTTTCCTACCTTTAATGAAACTTGGCTACCATTAAAAAATAAAATAAAATAAAATAACATGCAGAGCATCTTCATCAAAGCCATTAATCTGGGATCTTCTTTCGTCAAACATTTTTTTTCATATAATATATGGAAGCCAGGTGTCGCTGAGGCCATGCTTCTACTGCAGAATAGAGCACCACGATAAGAGGACCCAAATTACAACTTGCAGATTTAAGTTCTGCAAACATTGCTCAAATCGGTTAATCTTGTTCAGTCTATTTCCTAGAATGCCTACTAAGCGTGAGGAATAAATTAAATAATAAGGATCAAGCTTTTATCCCATTCCGGTGCATAGCAGGCACTCAGGAAGTATCATTTATAATCATTTAAGCCATTAATCTATTCTTCACCATTCCTGTGAAGAAGGATGTATATTTTCCAAAATATTTAGTAGCTGGACTCAGGACATTATTATTTACCTTTGTAGCAAGTTGTAAAAACTGCTTACCTGAAAAAAAGGTCATTCTAGAGCAGTGATGACAAACTCTTTAGAGACTGAGCGCCCAAACTGGAACCCAAAGCCTACTTATTTATCACAACGTGCCAACACTGCAATTAAACCTGAATATCTGATCCTCAGCCGCTAGGCGACTCGGCTCCCGTGCAGACAGAGAGGGCTCTGCATGCCCTCTGCGGCATGAGCGCCCTAAATTCACCACCGCTATTCTAGAACATGGTAGTATGGATTCACAAAAACACTGTATACATTCCCATTCTTCTACCTCTTTCATATTTGTTTGTTAACACAGGGAAAACTAAGGAAATAAATTTAAGATTCTTGATATAATTTTGAAATAACACATGCAAAAATCATCAAGTACAAAAGGCAAGGGCAATGTGGGAACTAAGATCTTAGAATGGCCAAACATCAGAGCAAAACACAAGAATATTTTGCACTGGTAAGAATGATGAAGACATGAAATAAAAAGAAGGGGCAAGAGGAGGGAGAAAGAGTGGGAAAAAAACAGAACGCAAATAAGGAAAAAGAAAGAAGTGAAGGAGAGGGAAGGAACTAAAAGGGGAACGAAAGGAGGAAAACAGAGAAAAGAAGTGAGGAGACAGGTCTGCAGTATGGCTGCCACCTTGACCTGAAAGTCTAGCAAATGCCAAGATGGGCACCGAAGACTAACAGAGGAGGAAAAGTGGGTTTACATTGGACATGCTCCTCTTACCCTTCCGTGACCCTTCCGTGAATGAAAATGCCTGTATCTTTAGGAAAGTGAAGCTCAGGCTTGTCTCAATCTGTGGTCGAATGACATCACTGCACAACCTCTCGAACCTTGTTTACCTGACTACACTGAAGTCACCGCCGCCCTTTTGAGGTAAAACTTTTCCTCACAGAGGCACACCATGCAAAGTGCAGTATACTCAGTGATGCCCGCCTCGCTAAGACTAGTGGCCTGCCGGTGAAGCCAAGGGCAGCCAACAGTTCTGGGGCTGACACTCATGATACTTCTCACTCATATTATTTTGGTTTTGTTTTCTATTGTTAGTAAAAAAAAAATCTACACCAATATATAACATGCTAAATTCCATTTGACCCAGCTATTCCCTTCCTAGGTATCTTCCTGAAAGAGTTAGAGACATCACATTACAGTGATACATGCACACTCACATTTGTACCAGCACAACTCGTAGAGCTAAATCTTGGAAGTGGCCCACATGTCCATCAACAGATAAATGGACACAGAAAATTTGGTATTTATGCATCATGGAGTACTACTCTGCCATAAAGAAAGATATACTTGAGTCATTTGCACAAAAATGGATGCACCTTGAGACCATAATATTATGTGAAATAAATCAGACACAAGCTTAAATAGCACATGCTTTCCCTTATGAAACATCAAAAATTTAAATAAAGGACAAGATAAAAGATAAATAGTAGGAAAAATGGAGATAGGTCTTTTGCACAAGAGAAGGAGACCAAGAGATAGAGGAAAAGGGGAGGAATTAGAAGAAGAGGAAAAGGGAATGAAAAAATTAAGATATGTACATGTACCAACTCCCCATGGGTAATGTAATCATTATGTATTACAGACACGTACTAATAAAAAAATACTTTAATATCAAAAAAAGTACTCAGTTTCCTTTCTTTTCTTTTTTCTCCCAGTGGTAGGGATTGAACACAGGGCCTTCACACTGCTACATACCCAGACTTTTTTTAATAGGGTCTCACTAAGTCACTAAATTAATTAAGCTGGGCTTGAACTTCCAGTCCTCTTGCCTCTGCTTACCAGAGTGCCAGTATTACAGCATATGCCACCATGCCCAGCTTTAGTATCTTAACTATAGTTGTAGGTTACAGTTTTTACTATATATACTATATTGGCAAGAAACAACCTTTCTAGAGTATAATTACTTATATTTACACATTTTGTGAGGTAGAATTCAATCTTCCTTTCTTAAAAGTAAAAAACACATAGTATTCCAAATTTGGCAAAAATGAAATCCCATCCTCTGTTGCTTTAACATGGGATTCAACAGGCATATTTCTTAGACCATAAAAGACTTCAGACTTTCCTCTTAGCATTAAATTAGTGAGTTACCACACAGGTGGAAGTCCTTTTTTTTTAGTTGTTGTGCAAACTTCCAGTGTTAGGTTGTGTGAGACTTGTTGCATATAACATGTAAAATGTAGCAAATTCATTTAAAATAATGATACCAATAATTTATGCACAAATCCATCATATCAAGAAAAAATAATATGTGAGAGGGGATGTTGGCCTTACAAAAATGGTATGTGAGAGGGGCTGCATGGGGATGGACAGAGGCAGATAGATGTGAGAGTAACAGCTCAAAAATATTTACTAATTGATGTGGCCAGAGAATTGGCCAATCCAAATAAATCCAGACTATAAGCCACCAACATTGGCAGGATACCTCTGTGAGTCAGGCAAACACCCACCTAGAACACAAAGTACATGATAAAGAATTAAGAGATATGTTGAGCTAAAGGGATAAATCTAAGTTTCTGGACTAAGTAATTAGATGTATGGGGCTGCCATTTCTCAAAATGAGAAAGAATAAAGGGGAATAAATCCTAGCAGGTTGTTGGTAGTAAGAATATCAACTTTAATTTCAGACATAGAAAGTTAGATGTGCTTGTGAAATATCTAAATGGAGATGTTAAGTGACCACTGAATAGGTGTTTCTGGAGCTCAGAGGCCAGGTATGGACTAGAGGGAGAGATTGAGTCAGCAAACAGAGGCCAGGTATGGACTAGAGGCATAGATTGAGTCAGCAAACAGCAAAATTTGAAACTATGAGAAAGAAAGAAATTACCTAAAGTTGGGAAGGGAGACAGGAGGAAGGAAATAAAGAAGAGGGCCCAGGATTCAGCCCTAAGGTTAGAGAAATACAAACTTTATTTAGAGATGCGGTAAAGAAGGAGGTGGCAGTTGAGAAAGTGCAAACCTAAAAATGAAAACTGGAAGTTTTCACAGAAGCCACCCAACTCACCGTTGCCAAGAGAAGATACCAGAAAACTATTTAAATTCTCTAAAAAGTTGAGTGGGAATGAAGCTCTTTGGATCTGACCATGTAGTGGTCACTGCAGATTGCAACAGAAATTGTCTCTGCAAGTGGTGGAGGCAGGAGCTGCAATGAAAAAGACAGCGTGGTGGAGAGGAGGTAGAGGGTAGCATAAGCGGGCAAGTTCAGTGGGAGCATGACAGTAACATGGAGAGGAGACATAGGGTGTGGGATGCTGAGAAGTATGGTACCCAGAGTTGGTTTTCAAAACAGAAGGCATCAAAATATATTGCCATGCAATTTTCTTGACAACTCTGTGATTTAGGAATGTGTGTTTCTCCCATTTACTAGATAAGAAAATGGAGGTTCAGAGAGGTTAAAGAACTGGGTCAAATTCTCATATCGTGTAACAAGCAGAGCTCAAGATTAAACCTGGTCTCTCTTATTCCAAAATTCTGGGATAGACTGACCCTACATTTTATAGTATTTATTTACACATTTAACTGTCTCCCTCATTTTTAAAAAAAAAATCTTATTTTTACCTGACAAATAAGAATTGTATATATCATGAGGCTCACTTTTTAAGTACAGAGACTAAGTCTAACTCATCCTTGAATCCCCAGTATCTATTACAATATCTGGATGTTAATTGTGGATACTTAGTAAATGTGTGTAGCAGAAATGAATTAAATGAACAAATTTAAAAAGTCAGATTTTAGCCTTTAAAACAAAAATATAAAACTTCTCTCAGAACAATGCTATAAAGAATAACAGGAAGGAGGCTGGAGATTTAGCTCACTGATTGGGGTGTTTGTGTACCAAGTGGAAGGCCCTGCATTCAATCCCCAGCACCAAAAAAAAAAAAGAATGCATGAAATTGGTCAGCCTTTAAAATACTTAGAATATAAAAGTGAATACTCAGAGAAATAGTGACTTTCTTAAAAGATGAAAACAGTGATTAAACTTGTTTTCAAATTATTCTTTGTTCACAGCATTACACTTCCCAAGTTTGTAACCAGCAAACTGTTAACAACATCCCCCCATTTCACAGGGTCTCCAGTCTCCACTATAATGGGCAGCTTGTTTGTTACCTTTTTATTTTTCTCTGTACTTAAAAGACATACAAGGTCCCTACTCCCACAAGGAATCCATTCTCAGGTAATGCTGGTTTCATTGTGGTTTTCCATATAAGACCAGCCTATTTATATGGAAAGGAAAAGGTCAGTCAATCATTGTGATATGTGTACCTGCTAATAATAATAAATGGATTTTTTAAGACATTCATGTGAATGACAGATCCCTCCCAATGCCACATGTTTTGCTCAGCTGTTTTCCTGGCATGTTATTTCAGAGCCCTTTTAATACAGTTATTAATTGTTCCCTTTATCATATGAGTAAGCAGCTTTAACAAGTAGTCTAGGGTTAAAATAATGCACAACAATTCTCAAATGTGTGAATTCTGATGTCTGTCCTCAAATGTTAATAACTCAAATTTCTGCTGACTTTTGTTTTGAACTGCTTCCAATAAACTCCTTTCTTTTCATAGTCAGAAAATTTACTTTTTGAAGGTTTGAACTGCAAACCAGAGCTTTTCAGGTTAACAAAACCGTTTCATGCTGTAACGTGGGGTAGTTTGGTTTGGTTTGGTTAAGATTGGCTAGAAAAGAAGTTTGGGTCCTATCCATCTGCTAATTACACATATATTGTTAACAACTACTTGAGCCAAGTTAAATAAAATAAGGATGCCTAAAGTAGGTTGAATTTGCATTCTGATTATTTGCAGACAGTTTTGAATCCCAGAAGGTTTTTTTTTTTCTTCTTTTTCATGTGTAATGTAAGGATTACTTACTAGGTTTTCCCCCAGTATATCTACAAGCATCAAGTATTTTTTTCCAAAACGGGATATACTATACAATTTAGCTATTCATTTATGCAAATGATGGTAAACAGAATTATAAAGACAGATAATAAACAGCAAATGAGGTTATTTTGTTTCACGCTTTATGTTGTCAGAGTTCTGAGCATGGTTTAGTGTTTTCTATTCATGACTTTATATTACCAAATTACTCCCTGATGGTGTCTCAGATGTGCTTTTGTCTGCAAATGAGAAAGAATAAAATACCAGGACATTAACGTTAAATTACAATCGTTAATGGCGTAAATACGAAAATAATTACTGCATCATACCATCAATTGTTATGTGTTCATTACTGAAGTTCTTGTAAAGCCTTCATTTTCTTGTTACAATTATTTTTTTCCTTTATTTTTGTCTGGCTATTTTATAGCCCTGACAGTACTTCAGCAACATTCAGCAGTTACACAAGCCATTTAATCCTGCTCAAAGCTTCATTTAAACTTCATTTAGCTGCATTTTATTTGTGTATATATGCCTTTTACTTCTTTCTGACAGTCAAAAGGTACTTGGAGTAGGTGCTGGAAAAATGTGTCAAAGAAATTACCTAAAGCCAGTAATAAACTTCAGAGACGTTTCGCATTTATTAATATCACGCTATAAAATACCTTTATTAAATAATCAAACTAACTGTGCCCCCGTCCTCTAAAATTTTAGCTTCAGCACCCCCCTCCTTAATACCTTCTTTAAAAATCGATTTATAATTGTACAGCCTATCGGGCAAGATGCTTCAAGTCTGGGCTCTCCATCCTCTTCTGTTTCTTCTCCTCCGCTGGGCCTCACCTGTCTTTCTCCTAGTCGCACCTCATTCCTGGCTCCCCTGTGTTCTTTCCTAGCAGGCAGCAAAGGGCCCGCACCCAGACACACGCACAGCCGCCTCTCCCCGGGAAGTGGGAGGGTCGTCCAAATGCACCCTTTTGTCTGCTCCACTCAGCGACCAGCACCTGCCTGGCTGTCAGTTTAGGGCGGGGACCGCAGGGAAGCTCCGCTGTCAAAAGCTGAAGGGGGGGGGGTGGAGGCACGGCGGGCGGTCCAGCCCCCGAGCATCCTCAGCCCTGCTGGGAAAAACACACACACACGCACACACATCCCTGCTGTCACCTGTTCGCTTTGAAAGCAGCTCTAGCGCTGCGTAAAACTTATGCATCTTCCTTACCCCTAACCCGAACCCCACCTCTGAGAGTGCAGGTACAAGACAGGCCATGCACAGCTTTTTCAAAATATGTGGAATAGGAGGGGAAAAGTGCACACTAGGTACACTATAATGACACGTATTCCTAGTATCTCTGCTTTCCTCTCTTTTTCACCTCTCCCCTCTGCAATCGCACACAGCCTCTCCTGCCAAGGCGCATTCGACCCCGCGACAGTCCTGGCGTGGAACCTCAGCCTCCAGGGTTCGCCGTCCGGGTCCCTCTGCCCGTCGCCAGCCCCAGTGCTCTCCAACTATCGCCAGTGCAGCCTGACACTGCCCAATTCCTACACCCAGTTCATGCTCCAAACTTTTTCTTGTCCTTTCTCCAGCCCCAAGTCATGCACAGCCCAGGTGTCCGACGCCAGGGCTCCAAACCCAGCCCCAGAGGGGAAGGAGACGACAACCTCTGCTCCCTTGGGCACCGTACCTCTCGGCGCCCACCCTAGTGGGCGCCAGGACAGCGCGGGACCGGGACGCGGAGGGAGCGGGCGTAGCCGGCTGGCAGGTGCAACTTGCCAGCAACTCCCGGGTTCACGCCCTTGGGGACAGCGGGTTTGGCCTGGCGAGAACAAAGCTGAAGTCCGGGGAGACTGTCAGACGGGAGACGCTAAGACAATGGCAATAAAGGAAACTTGGAAGTGGACCGCACCGCAAAGTTGTCTCCGAGTCCGGATGTCCCGGGATGGCCGCGGGCTCGCGCAGCAGACCCCCAAGCCCCCAAACCCGAACCCCGCCGCGGCACAGCGCAAAACCCCTGCTAGGCAGCCGGTCTCTGGATGAAAGGCAAACGCCCTGAGCGTCCGGACGCAGCGCGAGGGCGCCCGGGCGCTCGGAGCGCGCAAAGCAGCCACCCAGCAAGAAGACCCACCGGCGCGCTGTCCTGGCTTTACCTTTACGGGCTGCCCGGGAGTCCGCAGCGCGTAGTTCGCCGGCTGCGCCCTCAGCCCGGCCGCCGCCACCACGAGCAGACAGCTGGAGCCCCCATCGCCGCGCCCCGCCCCCGGGCGCCAGGCCCCGCCCCCGGGCGCCAGGCCCCGCCTCTCCACGCTGGCCGCGACGGCCCAGCGAGGTTTCCGCTTGAACTGCAGCGGCTGCTGCGCTGTGGCTGCTGCCCTCGCTGCCTTCGCCACACTTACAGATACATAACGCAAGGCGGGGTGTCCCAAACTGTCAAAGGGTGCCCTCCAACAAAGGAGAGGCGTGGAAATGACCTCTGCAACATGGCCACTCTGCCTGTGGTCCACGCACCTGCAGGATCAGTATCACCTGAAGCTTCCTGGAAACGCAGGTTTCTGAGACCCACCCCAGAACTCCTGAGGCGGCTTCTCTGGGAGTAGGGCCTAGCGGTGTGTATTTTAGCAACCCCCTAGTGATTCCCAGCATACTGAAGTTGGAGAAGCGCCACTCTTCTGCTAAGAGAAGTAAGAGGCTGATCACACAGATACATGCTGTCTCAGTCCTGAGACTAGAGAGCCCACTCGGGTAGATTTAACTTGGCAGTGTTTGCAAAGCGTAAGAGTACGTTGTCTGCACCCTGGATGTCATTCATCTTGCTTTATTGACTGCAGAGTCTTCAAAGATAAACAGGGGGGAGCACATTTACCTTTGATCTGACAGCTCTAATGAACTCAAAGAAGAATTATGTAAACATTATTAAGTGTAATAAACACGTGTCGGGATCAGGCAATCTTCTCTGGAGAAGGGTTGGCAAAAGCCAGCAAGAGCCAACATTTTATTCATAATGTCTTTTTAACTTTATGTTGCCTGCGTAATAGGCCTTTGGCTTTGCAGTTGCCCAGACGGAAAATCATTACCCCAATAATGGATGAGGCAGTTCAAAAGGAGAGCCACTGAAATGCCGGGCACTTTCATTCATAAACGCTATGGATCAGAGAGAAAGGGAAGCATCTCTTGCCAACGTGGCCATTTTAATTACCCGACTGTTCCTCAGGTTTCTTGTTTCAACTTCCCGAAGCATCACTTGGCTCAAACTATGAAAAATAAATAAAAGCCGTTCATCTTACCATTTATTTATAGTGAACTCCCATTTCCCTTTTATTCTCCTGCTCTTTCCACAGCTTCGGATTTAAGCACTGGAGGAAGGGCTGTTCATTTGCCAGGAGAAGCACATGCCTTGGCCCCCATTGCTAGCTCTGGGAATGGGTTCTAGATTTGAATTCTGTTTTGGGTAGATTTGGAAGGCTGAAGTTTGGTGCATAAGGAAGTTTTTTCAGTAGTATCCTTAGCAAATGGAACTTCAAGAACATGTTGTCTATTGCTTAATGTTCCTTCTTGGTAAAAACAGTTCTAACCAATAGCCTAATTGCTTGAAGTAATTAAAGGAAAGCTGTATTATCAAGACAGACTCACCATCAAAAAGTCCAAAACATTTAGCTGTCCCGCACAATTCCATGAGTGCCAAAAAAGACTAGGAATGTACAAGGCTTGTTCTAAAAGAGTAATAAAATGGAAAGGGGGAAAAACACCAAGGAAAAAGAGGAAAAAAGGAAGAGAGAAAGAGGAATGGAGGAAGGGAAGAAGAAGGAAGGGAAGGAATACTAAGAGCAACTCAGACCTGTGAAATTAACAAAAAAGAAAAACCAAAGAGATAGGAAGTGGGCAGTGGGGGCAGAGCCTAGTGCTTCTCCAACTGCATGTTAAAGGTAGATTTCTTAGGCCACATCCTAAGTAAGCAGACCCTGCATGAAGACTTGTGTGATTTATTAAGAAAGTACACCCAGAGGATGAGGAAGGGGCACAAAAGGGAAGGAAAAGAAGCCAAACAAGAGCGGGAGAGTCCTACAGTGATAAGGAGAGCTTGGCCTGATTCTGCATGGAAGCTTAAGTCTCCAAATCATTTCAAACTGAGTGGAGAACTGGGCATTCATATCCCTTTACTGGAGAGTTCACTGGTAAACAGTTTCCTGGGGGAAATAAACTCTCTGGCACTTCTTTAGGCTCTGATAGCTTGAGATCATTCTTTTCAAGACAAGGCATGATTACTAGCGTTGAAAGCAATGGAACTGAGAAATTCGGGGGAGGTGAGATGTCACACAAAAATATTAAAATGGATTTTAGAGTATTTTAGCTGATTGCTGATTTTGTCTACTTCAATATGTCAATTTTTCATCTTGGGCACCAGGCCAAAGCTAAGAGGCTAAAAATCCACCCAAGAGGACTCAGTGCTGGGAAAGGAAACCTCAGCAGCTGGGGGCTTTGGGGTATACTCTGTAGTGCAATAGTAGGAGCATCGAGGGTACTTGGACCATGACAAGCCAGAGAGCTGAGGTGCAGACAGACTCAACAGTGTCTGTATACCATTGTCAGCATTTGGATGTCTGGCGTTAGAGTGACAGGGGACTACATTATACAAGCAAATGTGAGGTGTATATATATGCAAATGAAAAATTAGTCACCCCTAGAAAAAGAATCATACCTTGTCATCTATGGCAACATGGATGAACCTGGATTATGTGGACTGAAATGAGTCAGGCACAGAAAGACAAATACTGTATGTTCTCACTTGCATGTGGGAACTAAAAACATTGCTCTCATAAAAGTAGGAAAGAATAATAAGTTACAGAAGCTGGGGAGAGTAATAGGGAGGAGAGGGTGGAGACAGGATAACTGAAAGGCACAGGGGCACAGTTGAAGATGAGGAGCCCTTTCTATAGTTCTACAGCAAAGGAGTAAACTATAGTTGACAATTCATTGTATAGTTCAAACTATCTGGTTGAGAGAATTTTGAGTGTTTTACCATAGAGAAATTATAAATGTTTGACATGACAGATATACAATTACTATGATTCAATCATTGGATTTTGTATACATATATTAATCTTTTTTAGGGGTGTTACATATCGAACTCAGGGCCTTGCACTTGTATACATATATTAAAATATCCCACTGTACCCCATAAATACATATAATTATATGTCAATTATGAATAATAAAAAATTCAGCCAGCTACTCAAAGACGTACAAATAATCAGTCCAAGCCCATCTTAGTCCCGGAAGCCATGACAACCACCACAAGAGCAATTAAATAGCAAGTATTTTCCCTTCCCAGCCTCTAAGACAGAAGAGAATGGAGTTATGCTTTAAAAATGCAAAGGAAAGAGAGAGCGCAAAACCAAACCTTGGCTCTGCTCTAATTTTTAATGTGGGTTTGAGAAGAAAAATAAGAACAGCCCATGTCCCTTTCCCAAGGAAAGGTTCTTAGGGCCAAGTCTGTGATCAGGGAGACAGCAGGAGATTGGGGGAGGAAAAGGAGATGGAGGAGCAGGAAGAGGAGGAGGAGGAGAAGGGAAAGGGGAAAGAAGGGGAAAGAGAACTGGGTGGGGGGAGACAGAGCAAGAGGGGGAGAGAGAGGGAGAGAATGGGAGAGGGGGGAGACAGAGGGAAAGAGGGGTAAAGAGGGAGGAGAGAGAGAGAGAGAGAGAGAGAGAGAGATCTGAATTGGAGAAGAAACTGGAAATTTAACCTGATAGATTTTATAGCTGTAAGTGAATAAATGAAAGTACCCACAAGTTATGGAATCTGCCCAGAGTTTTGCTCAGGGGTCTTCTACTGGTTGGAAAGAGAGATTTGACATAATGCATTTGACACTTGTGGTTTGAGAAAAATAGACTGCAGTTTGTACAGTAAATTGGTCATATTTAGAGTTGTTTACTCCTTCTGGCCACCTCCAATGATGCACCCTCAAGTAACATTCCCTACCTTAGGTGCACTTCCATTTACTAGGATGGCTCTAGCCCAGCCTGACACATCCTGGCCGGCCATCACGTGCCCTGAAATACTGGAAACATTAGCAAGGCATGAAGCGAAAACCATAATAATGTCATATGTGGTTAGATGCTGTGTATAAATCTAGTTAATTTGCTTTCTTCTAAGGAAAAGCATTAGCTTAGAAATATGCATATGATGGTTTTCTCTCCTCACTTTTACCTGCAATTTCTTTTAAATCATCTATTTAAACATTGCTTCATTTTGGTTGAACCATTTGGTCTTGGGTGTGTGCACATGGGTTCAGCCCTTTGGGAAACTGTTAGGACTGTGAGTTCGAGACTGAGTCCAGTGGTTACCTGAAGCCGAGTGGATCTGGCTTTGCAGTCACAGTGATCTTGCCACCAGACAGATGCCAGGAGCTACCGCTCCTTTCAGCTGATCTTTGCATGCTCTGTACAGCAGCAGCTGAGATGCCACTCAAGTTTTCTATCTCCCGTCTCTTCCTAGCCACCGTTTCCTAACCCGCCTTCTATTCCCAGACCTTGCTAGCTTTGTTTCCCACTTGGACCATGAGTGTAGATAAGATACACAGTACATCCTGTTCTGAACAGAGTGTGATAAATATGATTCATTAAACACAGTGTACATCAATATCAGGTCAGGGTGGGCGATATACAACCTCATGACTAGTCTACGGTCTGAGATTCAAGACAGTGCGGTCATCCCACGGAGGGCTCTCAGTGGCACCATCAATCATGGGAGTAAAAGTGGAGAGGTTTGTAAGTTTTGCTAGACTGCTATAAAGGAGGGCTCTTTTCTGCTCCCCTCCTCAAGCCACCCCCCACCCGCTTTCCTTAAGGATGGCAAAATCAATCCTCGACCTGTGAATAACTCACAAGTACCCTTTTGCACTATTGAGAGCACTTCCAGGGCACCAATTAGCGTAATATTTTTAACTAAAAAATACTTCCAAGAATGACTGAATAAGGTGGCCACAGTTTAATAACTGAATAACTGACTTCACATGGCTAAAGCGTTAAACTTCAACATCTCAGAAGGGAATTGAGGTATGGATCCCCCAAAGATCAAAATTTCTTTATAAAAAGTCATAAGATCTAGCTCAAATTGGCCATTTGAAAAAAATCTTCTTTCCTGTGACTTCTTAAAGGATACATTTTAGAATATTAATAACAGAAAAAGGAGAAAAATGAAACTACTAAGAAAGTTAGTATTTATGGCATCCTATGTGTCTAATAAACTGACTCATGGAATTTTGTGTCTATAAATATTCTTTTATTATTGAATTTAGTTGAATTGAGTAATTGTTTGGGAAAAGCAATTTTCAAATGTAAATTCACATTTTATATACATGTAAATTATCAAGATCAATTTGAAAATATATAGGTAAGATTCCAAGTCTTGGGTGTTGCAGCATATTAAAACATATATGGAAAACCTACAAAAATTCAGTCAACACATAAAATGGATCTTATTTTTATATATTTTTATTAGCATGTATTATTAATTATACATATTAATGTGATTCAGTGTGATGTTGCAGCATATATATATATGTGTATATATATGTGTGTGTGTGTATATATATATATATATATATGCGTACTCTTAAGAACATCTTAATTCTATTCCTTTCAGCTTTTAAGCAAATGGTAAAGCTAGGTGTGGTAGCACACACCTGTAATCCTAGAACTTGGGAGGCTGAGGCAGGAGGATTGCCACAAGCTCAAGGCCAGCCTGGGCTACCTAGTGAGTTCAAAGCCAGTCTGGACTACATTTGTGAGACTCTGTTCTTAAAAAATGGTGAAATTAGGTCAACTTATTTAACACAAAACGATGTACCTGAAAAAATTCATCATGTTTTTATAAATTGTATACCAATTATGTAGCAGCTTTCTATTACAATTATAGTGGTGATTTAACTTCAATTTAAAACAATATTTTCAAGTACTGTTACTTCAAATTAATGTTTTTCCATTTCTCCTTTTCAGCTTCTTAGTCATCTGTATACAACCAAATCAAGTCTCTTTGTGAAGCATTTAATGCTCCATAAAACCAACACAAGCATATACTACTTATAGTAGTCACTAATTTAAAGAATCCCATGAGTAAACCCCTGTTTCAAAGTCTTATTCAGATTTCAAAGTAGAATAAGATTCCATTGCAAAACTCCAGGAAAAGGATGAATTCCTCGCTTACAAATGTAATCATTATGTGCTGCAAACATGTACTAATGAAAATAAAAATTAAAAAAAGAAGTCTCCAATAATTCTAAGTTAGATATATATATATATATATACACACATATATGTATACATATATATGTTAGAATGATCCATGAGATAATGAGTTAATAGGATATCAGCATAAACACATGCTTAGCTGAATATAGATAAGCTTAATATTAATTCAGATGGCCTCCTAGAGAACTATTTATAGAGGAGTTAGAGATGTTCAGTGGTGGAACACTTGCCTAGCACACATGGGTTGATCTCTAGCCCTGTGATACATGTAAATCTTCTTCCTCTAGCAATGGAGTAGGCCTAGAAGCAAAGACACCCCTATAGCAATGAACATACCTAACTCACAGAATTTGATTTCTAACACCACACTCCAAGAAAACAAACCAGGGCAGGGTTTCTTGGAGGAATGACTGATGCTAGATTTGGGGCAGAAAACATTAATAGTAATTAGTAAAATAACCAATATACATGGAATCACTCCTTTGTTCCTTAAATATACTAAGTATTCATATATACTAAGTATTCATATATATAATATATTCTCATTTAGTACTACAAAAATAACCCTATAAGGAAAGTACTGTGTCTAAATTTTAAATTTCACTACTTAATGACAATTTGAATATAACTTCATTCTAGTTACTTCATTTTTTGATTTATGCTTTCATGACTAGAAAATCAGGAACACCCTTTTAAGCAATTTTATTTCATCAAGATCCCTGGTGTGGAAGTATTTATTAGTCCACACATGTCTGACAGTACATGATGAAAAATGCAGAGTGGAAAGAGCAAAGAAACCTGGCTCCTTATTTTGAATTAGGCATTATTCTACTGGTAGACAAACATCACTATATACTGTTAATGCTCTTACGTATTCTTTCTTTTTTCCTTCCGTCTCTAATCATTTATCTTGAATATTCTGGCCATACTTCAGTTTTTGAAAGATAACATTATTATTAACATTATTATTATGATGATGATGATGATGATGATGATGATGATGATGATGATGAGTGCCAGGGATCGAACTCAGGGCCTTGTGTTTGGTAGGCAAGCACTCTAACCACTGGGCTAAATCCCCAGCCAAGATAACATTACCTACAACAAATGACAGAACACATGAATTACTATAAATCACACTCTACTACGAACAGCAATTATGGTCAAGAAATAAAACAGTCAACTACTCAGAAGCCTCAACATACCACTCTCCAATTCTCTGTCCTCCAGCTTGGTGGAAAGCACTCTCCTGGCTTCTGCAATATTCACTTTTTCTGTTTTTTCTCTTTAGTTTTCTATTTATGTATGCATCCCTGAACAATATAGTTTACTTTGACTTTAAAATTTTATGAGTAACACAATACATGTTACTTTAAAACTGCTTTATTTCACTCACTATTATGCTTGTGAGAGTCATCCGTGTTCTTTTGAGTAGTTGCACTTACTTTTGTGGCATTTAACATAGTTCTCCATTGTATGACTGTAACTCAGTTTCCTTATCCATTAGAGAGAGATACATATTGAAATGTTCCTCTTTCTTGCCTATTGCAAACAACACAGCACTTTCTGTGCTTGTTTATGCATCATGATGCTAATGCCCAGAACTTTTGTGAGCGTACATATTCGTCTGCAAGGTGGTCAAGTAGGTACACAGTCAACTTTATTTAAAAAGCCTACTTGTATTTCAAAGTGTAGTATGAATTTACACTCACTAAAGAGGTGTATAAAAGTTTTCTGTTGTTTCACATACTTGTAAGCATTGAGTGTTGTCAAAAATTTAAAATTTTGCCAATCTATTGGGCATATAATGATACCTTATTGTGGTTTTATTTTGCCTTTCCTAATTTTTGATGATATGTTTAAAATATTACACTTTTTGGAAGTTTATTGACCTAATGTATTTCCTTATTTGCTAAATGCTTGACTTGGTCTTTTATGTATTTCACTGAAGGCATTAATCAAAAGGAAATTCTGACTTAAAAACTTCAACATTGACAACACGCAGCCTTTAAAAGGACTTGGTGATATTAAAATGAATGAACTCATAATTCCCAATGCACTTAAAAACCATTTCACTTGGACTTTGAACCCCTTTTAACTTCTTACTGCCAAACCAAGACAATAATAAATTTTAAACACTAGAAGAAAATTAATACATTTAAATTCATTAACATGTCTACATTTATAAGATGAATTGTGCAAACCTCTTAGCTACAATCACTAAAATATATAGTAAATATTTTTAAAACCCCTTCAGGTAATATTCTGGCTTAAATTTTTATTAAAATATCTGAAATACTGCATTCTGTCTTCTTAATATAGGTTTAAGTTTTTGGTAGATTGTTACTATATAAGTACAGAAGTTTTAATAGCAAATTGATTTACTGAGTTTCTTTGAACTGAAAGTAAAGTTCTAGCAGAAATTGATTTGGTCAGTTGAAGCCTATCTTTAGTAAATACAAGTCACTATCTAAATTAGCTATGATTTCTAAATAATTGAGGCTTCCTCTTTGCTAAAGAAATAGATGTCATTTGAAAATATAATGCTTCTTGTAGAACATAAATATATATATATATGTGATTCCCATTATATATCTCTTTGTATGTATAAAAATCCAAAATATTGGAATTAATCAGACTTTGGAACATAGTATTTTATGGTTTTATTAAACTATGGTTAATCCACATTATGCAAAAAGACAGTGTTCTCTGATTTGATAATAGGTATTGCATGCATATGTGATTTGGGGACTATTAGTTTTTTATTTATTTCTTTAGAGGGTTCTTATCAATTTGTCCAATTTTGCTCTTAAGAAAATACATATAGAAATTCATGGAAAACTGGCTTTTAAAAAGTGACTTCAACTTTTAACTATGACAGAGTTACTGGTACTAGACATGACCCTCTGAACAAAAGGAACTATAAAATAGGAGATAATGGGTGAAGCCATCATTTTTAGGAATCATGGACTGGGTAAAACTATCGTCCTTAAAAATGCGTCATAAACAGTGAGTTCCACAATCACAGCCGTGGCACCTCAGCTTTCCCAGTGGTAGGAAAGTGGAGCTACTGCCATTGATAAACTCACTGAGTTTAAGAGAAAGAGATTTATTCAGGAGGCTGAGACATCTGAGACTTCCTGGACCTGTTACCTTGGAAGGGGGCTGCAGAATCGTGGGGTTGCAGCAGCGATTACGAGTCCCTGGGAAAGGACCAGGCTGTTTAAGTACGGAGCGAGGCTTGAGTCCATCTAGCACATGTTATCTTTTTCAGAGTTTGGAGCTGAACAGTAATACTAGAGGGCACACAGGGTTCAAAGTCACTGTGGTGTCAGCCTACTCAACATACAGAAAACTCGGTTGTCATTCAGTCGAGATTCAGAGAAATTACATTGTAAGAGCAAGGACCATGTTCTAGAGTAAAGTATGACCTACGTGAGATTAAAAACTAAGTGTAAGTAAGTAAAGCTCTCATAAGGAATAAATCCATATCTGACAAGAACAAAAGTATCCACTAGTAATTTAGCTGTCAGCCATAAAAAAAAAGCTAGCATTCTTTAAGAAAGCCAACAAAATCTAAATTCTCTATAATTCTTCAGGATTCATAAAGCCTAGCATATAACCATATGCTGTTATGAAGTCACAGTACAAAAAAACAAAGCTTTATTTTGGTTCAGTTCTGAAGTTTCCAGCCTATAACATTAAAACACACACACATACACATACATTAGGATGGAAGTAGTAACTATAGTTAAGAGAAAATATAATACACAAAAATCAACATGAAATACACAGTTGTTAAGATCAGCAAAGAAGGACTTCAAAGCAGTTTTTATAAATATTTCAAAGAAAAATGATGATAATAGATGAAAGATGGATATCCCAGAATAGAAACAGAAACTATAAATATGAAGTAATTGGAAATTATGGAATTGAAAAGTACATTTGAAAAAATTCATTTGATAGTTTTAATTATAGATTGACAACATAAAATCATTGACTTCAATCACAGATCAATATGCTATTTTGGAATTTGAAGACCAAAATCGAAATAAAATAGAAAAAAATGAATAATGTTAACGAATAATGGGATAATATTAAAAGTTACAGAACAAACATAGCTGGAAACTTGGAAAGAGAGGAAAGAAAGGAGCAGGGGAGAAAGAGAAAGACAGAGAGAGAGAAAGAGGCAGAGAGACAGAGAGACAGAGACAGAGAGACAGAGACAGAGAGAGAGATTTAAAATATGAATAAAGCATTGAACAATATTTGAAAAATATGGGTAAAAATTTTCATGAATTTTGTGAAAAACAACTTACAGAGCCAAAAAGCTAAGAGACCAGCAAATAGGACAAATGCCCTAACATGTTATAATTAAACTGATGAAAACCAAAGATAAAAATAAAGATGAAATCTAGAAAATAATAAGAAAAAACCTCAATTGTGTACATGTGTACATGGGAATGATAGATGCAGGACACCTTTTCATCAGGAATAATGGAGTAAAAATGGCAATGAAATGAAATCTCCAAGTGTTGAAACAAAAAATTCCTGTCAATTTAAACTTTTATATTCAGCTGAAATATTTAAAAAATGAAGATTAAAAAAAGATAATTTCAGATAAATAAAAATAAAAGATCCAGCAACAGCAGGCTTGTACTGTTGGAAATAGTAAGTGTTCTCCATACGGAAGGAAAATTATAAGAGATGGAAACTCATGTTAACAGCAGGGAAAAGAGCACAAATGCCAAATACGTGATAACATATAAATGATCATTTAAATACCATTTAAATGATAATTTGTCTTTTATTTATTTAAAAACATACTGCTTTTTAAATAAAAATCATGAATCATACAATGCATATGATACACATGTGCACAAATACACAATATCACAAATGATAAGGGTAAATAGAACTATAATGTTGCGAAAGATTTACATTTTAATTGAAGTAGTACAATATTAACTGTATAGACTCGTAAAAGATCTATATGATAGTATCTATAGCAATCACTGAAAAACAGTATCACGTAGTATAACTAAAATACCTATTCCTCATTTCACTTTTAACACACGCAAATGTAGGGGAGATACAAAGTAATCCCTCTTCCCTGCCCATCACCAAGGTCATGGGCAACACTCCAATAACAGAAGATGAGTTAGCAAGAGAAAAGAATAACAAAGTTATTTAGAAATGTTTATGTGGCATCAGAGCTTTCCTTCAGTTATGAAGACCCAAAGACCCAGGGAAAACAGCATCTCACTGTGTGAAGAGAGAAGTGGTTACTTGTAGAGCAATATAATTGGACAAAAGGGTCTGGCCTGATGGTAATAGACTGATGGAGGAACCTGGTAATACTTGCTTGTTCAGATTCTTTGTCTCTGTAAAGCAGCCTTCTTACAGGGTAACTTGTCATGTGAGAACCTTCAGAGCAAAGGAAAGAAATCAGAGACTTTCCTAGATTTTGCTGCTTGCTTTGGGAGGGAGGAAGAAACCTTAGTTTTTATGATCTGCTTGGAGGGAATGGGGAGAGGAAAAAAGGAGACAGAAATCAGAAAATCCTTGTTTTGAGGTCCATCCAACCTTCTTCAGTTCAAAGTACTCAACGAGCCAAATTTT
>PVJO010011719.1:0-58538 GCA_004026905.1 Hystrix cristata
CACAGTTTGTAATAGCTAAATCGTGGAAGCAGCCCAAATGCCCATCAACAGCAGAATAGATTAAGAAAATGTGGTATTTTTATACAATGGCGTATTACTCTGCCATAAAGAATGATAAGCTTGAGATATTCCTAGGTAAATGGATGTATCTTGAGACCATACTCTTAAGTGAAATAAATCTGACACACATGTTTAAATATCGCATCGTTTCTCTAGTGTGAGAAACTGAAAGTGTAAATAAAGACTAAAATGTATTATATTGGGAAGGGGATGAAAATGTCCAAATGGAAAAGTGAACAAGGACAGGGGAACAGAACAGAGGGCAAGAGAAATAAGAAATGGAAGGAAAAAATGGAAACAAAGCTTTTGTAAATAGGGAGGGAGGAGGGTGTGAGGGGCGGGGAATGGGAAAAAAAGAAGCAATAAGGTGTATCATGTACAGGTACAAATCCCCAATGAGGAATGTTATCAATATGTATATTGAAAATGTACCATTAAAATAAAGTTTAAAAAAAAAAAGAATCAAATTTCATCCCCAAATCTTTATAAGCTTCCCTTTCCAGACATTCAGGATAAAAGGTGATTTGGGAAGGTGGGAAGGTACTATGGTCTGGAATATGAACCTTCTTTGTGTAATTCTCAGAACGCTTTCCTCGTTCTTGAAGATGGGGTCAGCACAGGAAGGGGTAGTGAAGATTCTGGACCATGCGGGAAGCAGCTGTCCTGGAAGCAAGGGCTACATTGAAAGCACAGAAGGGTGGCGCCGCCACTGCCAGGAGCTGTGCACAATGGATTCCAGAGTGGCTGCTCCACTCCCTGAGGACCGACGTTGGAAAACAGCCTTGCACTCAAGACGGAGAAAACAGTCCTGATTGGAACCCAGCAGAACTATGAATGGATCAGTCTTCCAGTTTCACAGTAAACACAATCCAGGTAAATGTATTAGAGCCAGTGTGTCCATAAAATTAAAGCGAGATGTTTTAGCAGTACTCAGTTAAAAACTGGCTACTTCCTGGATTTCCTAAATAAACTTAAAATTAATCTTGTTCTAATATTTTTGCTCTTTACATTTCACTAACTTATTCTATGCATTTCTGAAATACTCTTATCTATTCCTGCTGTCTGGAATGTGGACTTGTGAGCCACTTGGCACCCTAGAGGGGCAGGCAATGTCCCAGGACCAGAGTCACTGGGAGAGGGTGGGAGCTGGCGCCCTGCTGACTTCCGTGGAGGGCGGCTGCTCTGTGGTTTAGGCTGGAACAGGAGAGCGAGACAAACCGCCTTCTTGTCAAATCCACTGTTACTGCGGGGCTGAATCTACATCCCACACAAAATGGCCATATAGAATTCTCCTACATCCTTTCAAAAATTCTGAATAAAATAATTTATTTGATTTAAACTTAAATTGTTCTTCACAACCTTCTCTTCTCCCTGGATTTTGGTCATTTCTAGGATATAGAATAAGTCAATGCGTATTGAATAAGAGCTATCTCCAACACAGTCATGAGTGCCTTTGTAAGTGCTAGAACATGATTTAAGATGACTTTCTAAGTGACATGAGGCTTTATTGTGGAGAGTTGTGTCCATGCTGTGAGCAACTCCTCAGTAAAGGAAATTCTTTTCTTCCAAAGTCATTGAGAAGAATAGAATGAATCAAATATTTGAAGCATGATTCATGGTTCACAATATACTAGAACATAGAGACTCTGCACCTAAATCTTTGTGAAGAAAACATAGACGTAACCAAGAATTTTTGAACTTAAATTTTCACAGAAAACCCTGAAGAGAAGGGGGAAATCTGTTCCAACCACATCTTTACACTACTTTAACACTTTGAGAACCTTTCCTTGATTCACAACTCAGATGCAAAATATTATTAGACATAAAATATTGTAATCCTGAGGATCTGATAATTTCTGGGCCTGCAACATAGCATAGTTCTGGTGGTTTTTATGGACTAAGGGCTTTACAAGTAGAAATGTGTCTATTTATGAGGAAAGTAAGGCCCAGTGACTAAAGTACAAAGAGATTAAATAATTGTCCAAAGTTCTACTGCAGTTGAAAGGTTGCAGAAATAGGCTGCTGAAAGTGCCTTTAAACACCTGTCCAGAAGACTGGATATAATGATGAGCCAGGAACTAGTCAGAGTTCCTAAGCAGACCTGAAATACAGAATCACAGCTGACAGCCATGGGGACCACCAAGCTCTCTTCTCTCCAAACCCCATCACCCCTTTCCCAGACTCTGCGGTCAGCCTTTGCCCCACTAAAGACAATTATCTGTGTCACTTGTCAGCAGACCATGCCACATATTGGGGAAGTTTTTTTTTTAATCTCAAATCTTAATGACGATAAGTAAATCCATTGGCACATTTAACCACAATGCGACATATGTTTTCTCTCATTTCCTGTAAGGCAACGAGAAAGAGAATATCCACGGCTGCACATTGTACCAGCCACATAACGTGGGTGGTACATGGGCTTAGCAATTTTTCTGCAATAAAGCTACGGTGGTTTCCAGGCTGGCCATCAATCAATGTGTTTAAAATACTCCACACCATCACCAAACAAGGATGCCTCTGTGTTTGCGAATGCTGTCGCAGCAAGTCCCTCAGAACAAGCCGGGAAATGGAAGGATGTGGAAAATTGGCTGCCAACAAATTCACCCCTGTCACTGGCAGCCAACGCACTGGACGAGAACCAGCTGAGAATGCTGTGCCCTTTGCAACCTGACTTCGGGCTTTATTAGAATTGACCTCACTTGTCCCAGAGAAATCAGAGCACAAAAGGAGTCCTGAGGCTGAAGTGAGCTGAATGCAGACGGAGTTTGTACGCTCCTTTCTAGTACTACGGTTAGAAACTCATTCACAGGCACTGAAATCTGCAGTCTTTCCAGATCCAGCAATATTTCTTTAAATGTTAAACTGCTTCCTGCATGCATAATGTTTATCTTTCTGTGGCCTGGGGTTGTCATTCCGAGATTTCTTTGAACTATAGTAAGAATACTATCCTTGTGTCATTTTATGACTGGACAGGAGATAAAGGTTATCTGGTTTGTGACAGTTATCTGTGCTTTTCATTCAGTTTTTGCAAGTTGCTCCTCTCTGGTATTCCTTTTAGTGGCCTCTGAGCAGAAGTGAGCTCCACTGCTCCTGCGATGGGCATATTTCTCTTTGCTCTCTGCTGTGGCAACCAACAATATCTGACAAGGCTACACTTTGGTGAGCCTGGGTCCCTGAAGGGCTGACAGGAATAAGCAGTCAACGCTTAATGGAATGTGTCCTCAGTGACAAACATCTTTCATTAAGACATTGTATTTTTATGGATTTTTTTTGGTACTATTGGATAATCCATATTAACTTGATGGATACAGAAATTATTATATGTAATTAGGGTTTATACCCTATTTGAATATAATACTAAAAAGTATTAATAATATTTACATTTTCATAATAAATATAATTAAATATAATGATTTTAATATGTAACATTGGGAACGAAGTAGTGCCTGATAAAGAAACTGCTAACTGGAAGTTTAAATGATGGGCATCTATATTTTTCAGTTGCAAAATGTTTAGTAAATGCTTGCTTGAAACAAATGGAAACATCATGTACTCAAAGAACTAAGGTTTCAAGAAGAGGTTTGAGACTGAATAACAACAGTTAGTGGCTTTGGACAGCACTTGACAAAGTACTGAGTTTAAGTTCCCTAATCCCTAAGTAACTATCCAGTCCATGTTCTGCCAATCCACTATGGACATGTGAAAAACTTTGTTCTTCTATACAAGTGCAACTTTGGACATTTTTGCTACCGGAGCGAAACTAAGCTTATCCTGACTGAAATGTAATTCAATTAACCTCATTTTACAGGTGAGAAAGTTATGTTTTACAGGGAAATTTGACCCGTTTCCCAATGTTTCTAAGTTATTAAAGATACAGTTAACACCAACCAGTCTGTTTGTGTCCCTGTGGATCAGAATGTGTCCATTTGGCACCAAGTAGAAACATGCTAAATAGAGAGATCTGTCTTCATTAAGTCCTGTCAAATTTTGTGCAAATGTGGAGTAAATGGCATTTGGCCTGAGAAGAGGGAGGGCTTGCTCAAGAAGACAAGAATAGGGCATTGTAATCTAATATTCCAGTTCAAGGAGAAGTAAGCAGAAACAAAAACCCCTACAACAGGAAATATGCTCTTGCTACTTCTTTAGAAAACAGTGTCGGAGAATTCTGAACTGTTTATGTGACTCTCAAAGTCAACACTGAAGGGTGGAAGCACTATAAAGAAGAAACAAATAAACATTCAAAAATGAGACGTAAACTTTGTGCTTGGCACGCAGGATACCAGACTCTGCTGTGTGTTGCTAAAAACTTGTATCTCTCTGTGTTTTTGTATCTTGCCTCTTATTGAATAAAGCCACAACAAAAGTTTGAGCTTGACTGAGAAGTAACATCTGATACATCTTGACCGGTGCTGATTTGTGGATTGGAGTAACAGAAGTCTTTCCAGGAGATCAAAGGGCTATCGTGAGAATGTTCAACATGGTCTCCACTGGAAGAGAGATTCATGTACGCGGCAGCAGAATCACAAATTATTTAAACTAACACAGGTCCCAGGGGAATAAAAAAAAAAAATCACTGAAAAATAAGTTCTTCAAAGAGATTATTCAAATTCTCATTTTCCTCTCCACAATGAGAAGAACGAATGTTCCTTGACAGTTACAATGAACAAATGGAATAAAAAACATTTAAAATTGACTAAAAAAAAAAAATCAGAGCTATGGGGATGAAATGATTATGGCTTCCACGTTCTTCCTCTCTTACTGATTCTCCTCCAACCGCCAAATACTCTGAATGAGGGAATGAACGCAGAGATCACAGTCTTATCCCAAAGTTTTGGTTTCATGCTATTTCTCATGAAACGACAGACTGCCTTCCAGCCGTGCTCAGATTATACTTCACCCCTCATTAGCACGCCTAGCACTACTGACGCAGTGCACAGCCAAGGAGAAAGCCAACTCCTCTCCTTCTGCATCGGGCGAACCGCATCTTCTCTCTTCACCTTTTAGCAAATATTTTCAACTGACTCAAGTAGACAGATATATAAACAGAGATAGATATGTGTGTGCATATATATATATGCAGTCAAATATGATACTTTGATTCACACATATATTGTATAATAATAAAATCAGGTTCATTAACATATTTACCACCTTAAACTTTTATCATTTCTTCATGGCAAATACATTCCCAAACCTCTTTTTTAGTTGTTTTGAGATATGCCATGAATTATTCTTTACTAACAATGAAAGAGTGTATGAGTTCCAAAGAACTGTTTAAGACTTTATTTTAGAATCAGAAAAAACAAAATACGCACTAAAGATCTGGCTATTTCTCTATAGAGAGATGAAAGCTACTGAAAAATAAGCTGATAAGCTACGCTTATCAGAGAAGTAGGGGATTTGGAATAATAAGATCTAAGTGAACCAAATTTTCTGTACCTTTGAGGTCTGACTAAGTCAGTTTGCTTTCATTTATCTATTAAAATCTTACCGAGTGCCTATTATAATGCCGAACATAGTGAGACACTGGGAACACAATAATTATCAAAATATAGACCCTGTCTCCAAAAACTCTAAGATGTGTTACGAGGATTAAGTACAATGTGTCTGAAAGAACTCTGGAAGCTTGAAAGTACTATATAAAAATTTGTAATTATTCCTATATTTTGAAGCCACAAGTTTTTAGGATGTTCACTTTTTGTCTGATCCAGACTTCGCACAGCTTAGGAGACCCTTTAGAAGCCTCCCGTGATAAAACTAAAATTGCTGCTCCTGTGCACCAGTTGGGCCTTAAGAGGGAGTGGACTAGGCCTGGCCAGGCTGGGGCAGGACTGTCACAGGGGTAGGGTAAGACTGTCGGCCTGCGCTGCCAAGGAGAGGGCCAGGTCTCCAATTCTAGCCAAGAAAGTGAAGAAGTCCTGACCTGAGTGCCAACAGGTTCCTGTTGCCTGTGAATCTTGTCCATGTGGCTACTTTTTCTTAATAGGAAACTTCTGAAAATAAAACATTCAGAGAAGTCATCACATTTTACTGAAACAAACAATATCTTTGAAAGATATGCAAATCCTTTTATATGAGTTTAATCTAGGACATAGTAGAGCTAAGACAAGTAGAAATATCAACTCTGAAAGAACTACCTGTTGGTGGTTTGAAAATTTTCATTCTGGGGATGTGAGGCTGAAAGGTGAGCCCCAAGAGAGACCCGGATCTGTTTTAAATGAAGATAAACTGGGAGCCCTGGTGGAAGCTAACCCCAAAACAGCAATCTGGGGCCTTGCTGCAGATGTGGGGTTTCTGCTATGACCATTTCTCAACACTTGACTGCAAGTGAGAAGATGACAAAAAAGCTGGACAAGTAGGTAGGAACCTGCTGATGGATCACCACAAGCTGAGACAGTTAACGCTGGTAAAAGCAGAGACACTTCGGAGAGGACCATCAGCTCTGATTAAAAATGGATACTATATATGGGCAATTGAAAGTGATTTGATCTCTGGTTTGATACTGGTAAAGTTCCCAAACATTTGTTAAAAACAACTGCAGTTAAAAAAGATGCTAGTAACTACGTGGAGGTATATACAGAGACTATTTCATTAGTGTGTCTTTAACCCAGGTAAAACTAACTAGCACCATGTTGTCAACAAGGTGATATTATCTAGAAGCTGTCTGCATTGCTTAGCAGATATCTGTGGCAACATCCAACCGCAGGTATCATAAAACACCGCAGCAAAATTAATTGAAGAAATCTAAGAAATTTTGTCACTTTCATTTTACCCACTGGGCCTTTTCTCAACAGATTACCATGTTTTCATCATGTGAAACAGCATTCTCTAGTTGAGAGGCAACAATTGGATGATTTGAATAAACTTCAATAATGTTAAATTTGTAAACATAGTATATGTCATTTAATATTTGGAAAAATTTATCATTTGGGGACTATCATTTGGACAGCAGTAAATGCAAACAGAGCATGTTTTAGTTGAATATTTATTTTTGTTGGGGGTATCATTCAGTAGTAGATCATGTGCTTTCCATGTGCAAGGCCTTGAGTTTGAGCTCCACAAAAACAATCGCAACAAAAGATTGGAGTATGTATTTTTCTCAAATATTTTTCTCTTGACCTACTAAAAGGCGGTTTCCTGTGTTTCGACTGATTCCATCCCAACCTCTGGCAGAACATGAAGACTGAAAGTTACCCAAAGTACCAGAAAAGTACTACAAGTTGCTTCTGAGTTTTCTCGGACTTCTTTAGTGGAGTGTATGGAACAACCCAGGATGTATATGTGTGCAAAAGATAATTTAGGAATCAGCCATGCAAAGATCTGGGTAGAGAGTGTTCCTGGGAGGTGAGAAGCCTATGCAAAGGCACCCACGCTTTCAGAAAACATTTTTGAATAAAGAAATGGAAAGCATGATTCTAACATGGAAAGCCACCTACATAGCAGGCAAGACTCAGTGACTACCTCTGGATGCTAAGTATTCTGTATTCAGAGCCAATCTCTTCTTTCATATTCTTTCCATTCCGATTCTAGAATTTAAAAAAATGTAACGCACTAACTACTGTACTAGAGACAATAACTAATGGCTTCTTTATGATTTTATAGCTGAGTTCCAGTTAATTTTGTGGTATCCAGAGGTTAGGGTGGGAAAAAGAAACTGAGGCGGTCCTCTTCCTGCCTCTATCTGACAGTCTGCGAAGTCCATTTCATGAGGGAGATGGGGTTAAGGAAGCCTACACAGTGAGGGAAGGTTATTCTGGAATGGGACTTAGCTTAAACGAGGGGATGGAGGGATAGCAGGAATGAAAATCACCTAAAGTAGAACCGACTCTGAGCCCCAGGATCAGGACCGCAGGGCAAATCAGTGCAAATGAAAGAGAAAAATGTATCCCTTCTTTTGAGTTGGAGGAGCCCCACGGTGTGACACAAGTGTGGTAGGTAGAATCTTGGCTGGAGGCTGTGGTCTAGAATCACTTGCACATTTATCGCTACATCCTTGGATGTGCCAAAGGATCTACCCAGTGTTTTGGTGAATACTGCTTTGCTCCCAAGAGAGGGAAATTTCTGATTAGCTCAGACTGACAGGGTAACAGGGTTGAGACCAGGAATTTGAACAACGTTCAAACACAGAGTAAGGATGAGTCTCAGTGGTCCCAGAGCACAGGAGCAATGGTTTGGCCAGTGTAAAAGAATGTGATGTCACATAGTCATTTAGTCTCTGGGATGTAAATAATAGTTTTATGGTCATCTATCTCTTTTCCTTAGACCTCTGGTCAGATTTTACAGCAGGATGCCATTCTTTGGTTGAAGACAATCAGTGGATATCCTGCCCAATAGAGAGTGGTCCAACCCAATATATTGGTTGGGCTGGACTACTGGGATGGGTACAAAACCCAAACAGAGGCAGTGGAACATGGCGAGACAGGAAAAGGAGTGCTGTGTAGGGTACTGCACTACCCCCCAGTGACCTTCCCGACCTTCTCCCATGAAGGGTACAGACTCTAGCTACGGAAACAGGCCCTGTGGTTTTTGTGAGTGCATAATACAACTGTGCTTGAAATTGGTATTACTGTGCCTAAAACAGCTTTAAATTTTAACTCTTTAATTGAGGAATTACATTGGATTTCTAAGAAAAGGGAGAGATTTAAACATGGACAGACGTACCAAGCATCACAGTATTCTTGGTCTTCTTTCCTAGAAAAGAAAAGCTTTTAAAAGGCTGCTTGGCAGAAAATTTGTTATGAATGCCAAAAAACAAAAGGAGTGGGGATGAGGGCTGCTATATCTTTTCTCTCAGTCTCCCTGAGGTGGCTTGAGTCTCGACTGCGGGAGATTAAACAGTGGTATTGAATTGCCATTTTGTTTCAGCAGTACTTCATACCTGTTAAGAAGCTCATGCCTAGTGTGAGCCTAGAACACCTATGGCCACTTTAGCAGCACACATGAAAGATCTTGGACCGAGTTGGTAATAGCATCAAAAGCCAGAGAAAAGTAGACTCATCCAGTGCCTGTCTTCAGTGTGTGGGGTTCCCTGGTCCTCTTTCTGTTGGTGATGTAGCCAGTCTTCTCTCACTTCCTTTCTATTCTCACTGTCTAAGTATTTGCTAGCCCTCTTTACCTCAACATGCAAATTTCCTTAAGGAAGTCTTCCCTGATTCTTTTACCCACCACAGGACGGGTTCCCTTTCCCTAGAGCCCCGGTATGGTTCCTGAGGTAGGACAGAAGAAAAATAAAAGACAAAAAGGAGGCAAGGAAATCATAACTAAAACTTGTACTTTTAAGAAGACTGCAACTTCCAGGACTCATCCGAAGTTACCCAAGATGACCTGTCACTAAAAGAGTGTAAATCGGTTCAGTTAAGAAAGTAAGGGGCCTGACCCTAAGATAAAGGCGCTTCACATCAACATTCCTGTGGTTAGATTCACACTCCTTCCCCTGCAGATCCATCACTAACAGGCCACAAATTGGCCCGAGTATGAAAGTAAGAAACAGAATGTGCTTACATCGCCTCTCCCAAAACAAAACAAAATGCCCATTCCTGTAGAATGGGTGCATACCATTGGGGGGTGCCCTTTTTCCCAGGCTTTCCAACCCTCCCACCAGCAAAAAAGCACAAATATTCCCAGTTTCAAATTGTAATGTATCTCATTTCTCTGAGCACCTGCACTTCGCTCTTGAGTGCATCCTACATCTTTAATAAACCCTTCTTGTGCCTCTTACTAAGTTGTCCTAAAAATTCTTTTTCAGTGACAGGAGTCAGTGAATCTGCTACCAAAATAGTGGGTTAAATTCCTTATTTCAGCTTCGGCTATCTCTCAGACCCAGCCCAACGATTGGTCCTTTATTATCATTATTAGCGGTGGTAGTAGTCCCAGGGACTGAACCCAGGGCCTTTGTGCTGAACTAAGCACCCAGCTGTTTTATTTTTTATTTTGAGACACAGCTCTTGCTAAGTATTATGTTGCCCAGGCTGGGCCCAAAACCTGTGATCTTCCTGCCTCAGTCTCCCAGCGTGCTGAGATTCAGGCAGGTGCCGCCATGCCTAGCAGTCCCTTCATATTTATAATTGTAGTAAAGATGTGTTTATGTGATGATATTTGCGTGTCTTCTCCACTAGATTATGATATTCACAAAGCAGGCTTTTTTTGTTCACGTGATTATATCCTCGTCAAGAACACACATGTATCATGTACCTAGTAAATATTTGTTCAATGAATCAATAAGTGTAAAGGCTAATTTAATTCACTTTGTAGAAAACTTCTGTTTTATTAATCAATTTAATATATTTGACAGCCAATAATCAAAAACCTAATGACAATGGCTTAAAGAGGTTTTGACTCCTGTAGTTTTCAAAAACTATCAACATAAAAATAATTGGAATTTATAGAGAATACCTATATGCTGATTGTACCAGTGATATTTTACTATAGTTGTTTTATCACTGACCTACCCAGGCAGCCATCCCTCCATCCATCTCTCAATCCATCATTTTGTTGTTTTGTTTTCTCAGCACTGGTGGTCGGACTAAGGGCCTCACTCATGCTAGGCAAGTGCTAGCCACATTCCTGGATCTCTGTCTTACTTTGTTTGGATGTATTTCTCAATAAATTGTGCATAAACACATTTTACCCCTAAAAGACTTCATCATACATGTTATCTAGAGTGCAATATTTACTTAAGGTTCTTGAAGTAAAATTTAGTTCAATAAAATGCCCAAAATTTAGTGTACCATTCAGTGAGAGTTGACAAATGCAAACGCTTATGTAACACAAACTTCTATGAAGATACAGACTATTACCATCAACCTGTAACTTTTTTTATACCTCTTTACTCTTTAATCCCATCATCACCCACAATGACAGTGCCCTACTTTTTCCACCACAGAATAATGTTTCTTGTACTAAAATTGCATATAAATGGAATCATATAGCTTATGCTCTTGTAAGACAACTTCTACTAAGCATAACATTGAAACTCATTCATTTTGTTATGTGTCAATAATTGGTTCCTTTTAAAACCTGATTAGAGTCCATTGAGTAAATATACCACAATTTGTCTATTTTCCTGTTTGACACATTTGTTTTTTCCCCCAGTTTGGAACTATTATGAATAAAACATTTCTACTTCTTTTATGTTATTTAAATGATTATTTTTCTAATACCTAGCACTAAAATATGAACAAATTGTAGACATTCATGGCATCTTAATTCCTCCCAGCCCTGTTTACTTAAGCTGGCTGGTACTGATAGTTAAAACAGAGTTGGTACAGTTTTATTTGAGAGGGAAATAAGAACATAGGCCAAGTCCAGCATACAAAGTTAGAGCTATTTAAGCTAGAGCTACTTATTCTTCTTATCTTCCCACCTTTTCCCTAGTGGCATAGCATTTAATATTTTAACTAGCAGCATTTCATGATTATTAAATCCTTTATTAGCAGTTAAGTGGAAAAATCATATCATGAGAGGTACAAAATTACCTATTTCTATGTTTGTAAAATTACCAGTGACTTATTATTAGTTTTGTCACAAATGCTCACTCCTTAAAGTGCTCTCTTCCAGCCCCACCATCTCTAAGAACACCCCACTCCTGCCAAAAAAGCTTTCGTAATGTGTCAGGTCAGCTCTTATCCCCCCAGCTGCCTGAGACAGTACAACTTCGATCGAGGCTGACTTCTGTACTATGCAGATCTGCGACCGTACATAGTCATCGAACTAATTATCATAATTAGCAATATGAATAAAATTAATATTATTGTGCACGCTGTGTCTGTTTTATACAGTGTTGTACCAAATGACATGACCAACTGTTGATTATAAATTCTACCTTTGCAGTCCTTTCCCCTCAGAGCAGATTCACTCTCTCAAAATTTTAAATCTTCTGTCATGGTTCTTAAGCTTTCTTCGGTCACGGGCACATTAGAAAGCTGATGAGAAATACAGGCACTGGCCCACAAAAAGGAGTGTACGTATATAAGTAGCCACGAAATTCTCAGTGCTACCTTTAATGCCACTACAGAGCTCACCTGTACAGCTGACTCCGCTAAATTTGAAGGAATTTCATGCTTTAGGCTCCATTTTAGAAACCTAATTAGGGCCTAGTGAGAAGGTAAGTACATAAATACTTTTGCTCTTTTTTTTCTTCCTTTGTGTTCTTTTTCAGTAACTAAACCATTTGGACAGAATCTCAGGGTGGAGACCATACCTGATAACATGCAGGAAGGAAGCTGTCATTGCTGGAATTTTTCCATAACCCGGAGGAACCAGTACAGAACCAAGCAATTGGCTCTTAGCCAATGTTCATCTGAACGGAACCTGGAGCTTGGGAATGCTTTTTCAGGAGATAAAGTAGTGCTGTAGAATTTCTTTCCTATCACACCCTAGTAATCCTCAGATTTTATTTTCCAGAAATAAATGTTAATGAAGCTTTTCTTCTTTTAAGACTGGAGTGACACAAAATCCCAAAATTGACCCTCACTAAAGAATAACGGGGGTTGGGGGGTGCGGCTCAGTGGTAGAGAGGAAAAAAAAAAAGAGTAAGGGGAAAAATGGATCTTCTGTCCAGGACAGGAACTATGTGAAACAATTCTTATAGCATTCCTGTGTCCTTCCTACTGCCTCTGGAATCCGCTGTTCCCTTGTCAGGCATAGCATGGCCTTTCTGGCCTGTTCCTACAACGGGGTCTGCCCAGGCCAGGTCTTGTTTCTGCCTAGAAAGAACCTGTGACAGCTGATGAGAGGCCAGAGCAGGTATACAGACAATGCACCCATCTAACTCTGGAACACTGATATCAGGGCTACATGTGGTGGAACAGGTATTTGGGGGAAGATGGGATTTCGGGCATTTTAAAATCCATTTAGCAGCACCATATGGGGGAAGTTCTTGTTCTTGCCAACTTCATCCAGAATGTCCCAGTTCAAAGGTTGAAGAGTTACAACTGCTGATTGGCTTTTCCATTTCCATGCAGGGCCAAGAATAAATCTAGCAAGCATGGCAGAAGTTACTCCTCTTTTTCCTACCATGTTAAGAAAATAGATAAATAGTGCCTTCTCGAATATAAAATAAGTATCAGCTCCTGTATCTGATTAAATGTTTAAAGTTCCCTTCACCTGCCTCTCTCTTATAAAGTAACAGCAGGCTGCACTTCCTTTTCTTTCGTTTTTCTCTTTCTTCAGCAACACCAAAGCAGCTCCTCTGTTCCCCTCTGAGAACACCCCAGTCCCTTCTCCAAGTCTCCTGAGCAAACAGCCCACAGTCCTTTTGGTGTACAAGCATATTTCCAACTCCTGTCACTCTGCATCCAGTACAGGCCGTTTTTCGAAGGGTGAGGTGACAGAACTTTGACTAGCTTCCCTTTGGTTGGGAAAAACATGTCCTGTGTCACGCATACCCCGGACATGTCTCCAAAGCGGTTCGCCAGAAATCCCCGTCCTCATAGCAAAGGAACTCCGTAACCACTCCAGCTCGAGTGGATGAGAACAATAACTACTCTTGCAGCTGCAGAATCAAAACACACGCACAGTGGGTTTTGTTATTGTTTAAAAATAGTAAAATTTTAAAAAAGAACTGTGTGCAGTGTAATTCATCAAGGTAGAAGGGAAGTGTGGGAAGGAACAAGAAGTAATTGTGCAGGAGGCCCTGTAGAGTTCTCAAATTACTCAAAATTTCTGTTTGTTTAAATAAGCTTTAAAATGATCGTAAGTTCGTAAGATTCGCATCTCCAGGCTCTTGATCATTGTAGCGTCTCTCCTTTTAACCACATCTGTCTCTTACACCCGCTTTCATGCCTTCCTATTCTTCAGCCTCAACATTTAATCTACTAATGAAATGTAAGAGTTTTGTGAATTATTTCATTTGACCAGGGGAACATAAGTGCTGTCCAGTAAATATTTGTTAAGCCTCTCCTATCTTAACTATCAAAAAAAAAAATAAATAAACTAAATGAAAACAAGACTTAAAATGCTTTAAAATAGGAATCTTTGTCTAAGGTACCCCATGTTCTAGCATGTGATCATCAGTATTGACACTAATTTCATTTAGATAAGATAAATTAAGAGATAATTTTCTTCTTTAAAGAAGCACAAGTTAATAAAATTGACTTTGCTTTCTGTTATGGTTTGTGTCTAGACGTCCCCCCAAAGCCTCATGTGGTCATAGGTGGGGTGTTTTCAGAGGTGGCTGGATCTAGAATGTGTGATTACTAAATTAGTCCACTGATTGATTTGGCATAATTCTGCTGGGATCAAGGATGTGATACTAGGATTAAGGGTGCTGGGATTAAGGGTGGTAGTGCAAACCCACCCTAAGGGCAGACAGCCTGGATAAAATATAAGGGATAGAAATAGGCTTGCCTAGCCTTGCTTACCCCCCCTTGCTTACCTGGCTGTCTTCCGCCTGTCTGCCATGCCACCCTGCCTTGGATCCAGCTGATCGTGGACTGAAACCTTTACAAACTGTGAGCTAAATAAACCTTTATCCCCTTAATTTTGGCTGTCAAGTACTTCAGCTCAGCAACGAGAAAAGTGACTAAAACACTTTCCTACCTCATAGCTTCAAAAATTGGCTTTAAGAAAGTAAGATATTAACTTTCAGATTTCAAGAAATCTGCCTGGCTCTGGTGAATTGGCTTATTTTCATGATTTTTTTTGTCATATTTATGTTGTAATTTTCTCCGGATTCATAAAAAGGAATTATAAATAAAATGAATTTATTTTTCATGTCTAGTTTACATTTGTCTCATCCTATCAGTTCATAATAACTGATAAGATTCCTAGTAACACAATGCCAGAGACATACAGTATATTTCTTTGGAGTGAATCTCTGTCAGCAGCAGCACATGACTTCTGCAAAAATTTATTGATGCTTCCTTAAATGCCATGACCACAGACCATTTGTGAAAAGCCCCAAAGACTAAAATCACCTATTCTTGTTTTCAACATCAAACAAAGGAATTGATGAGAAACTGGCGTTTTTCAGAGTAGATTCGATCACTTTACTCACTCAAATCTCCTTCACAGATTTTCTCAGGAGAGCAACAATCTCTACGTGGATTGCTAGGACGATCACTAGTTTGCTAAGTATGGATGCTGGAGATTTAGCAGATAAATTAGCAGGTCTCCCTCGAAGAAACGGCCTGAATCCTCATCTAAGAGGGAAGTAATCTGTGTGGATCCAACGTGATGGCGATTTCTCAATGTCTGCCAATCTCTGAAGTAAACTCCTTCAACACTCTAGGGGGCTGGTTAAACAATTTTCTTCTTTAATGCTCCTCCCCCAGCCCACCCCCATGTTTGAGCTGTTGCCAGGCAGAGGTTTTCTCAGCACCAGAATGTGGCTCGGCTCCATTGCTCTTGTTTATTGTATCAATTGTATCCCCGAGCGTTCCCAGAAAACACAGTGGCTAACTGAGTTCAGAAAAAGAACTGGAAAAAAGGTTTGAGCCTAGGTGGCATTTGTGCCCCATTTCTGGCTCAAATTGAGAGATCAACAATTGTCTGTGGCTGAGCCACCAGGGGGATGCCAGTGTCTGGAAATTTTATAGCCCCTAAAGTGACCCCAATATATTGAGATTATTCCCACAGAAAGTGAGCAGAAGTTACACAAGGTAAGATTTACATCCCGATGCTAAATTATTTGAATCGGTGAGGACAGTGGGGGAGGGAGAACTACTACATCATGTCCATCTCCTCTGGGGAACCAGATGGAAAACCCCCGGAGAAACCGATGTGGATATTGACTACTAACAGCACCCCTAAACACATCTCCTCATTTATTGAGGGACACAGATTATTTGCAAAAAGCTAATCCAGTACCACAATTTAACCTGTCTTTGGAGAGAAACAGTTGAGATGTTATAATGTCTTTTGTTTTAGTCTGGAAGAGAATCCTTCAATCAAATATGCTTCTGATATAGATTAATCTAAATTTACTGAAATCTTAAGGGATGGTAACATGTGAATGTACTTACCATTTAGGGTAAATCAAACAGACCCAAAGACAGATGGCTCAGTCTAGGGCCATTGAGGAAGGAATTTTTTATAAATAAAGAACTTAAATAAGATTTTTCACAATATGGTGTAATATTTCTGGGAAATGTAAAAAACAACAAATCGTATGATATAATTTGGAGAAATGTTATGGGAAAGGCCAAGGTGAATTTCTATAAACAGTCAATAGAAAATGTAAGCAATGAAAATGATTTTGAGAACATAGTACTTAAAACTTATTTTTGAATTGTGTTGGAAAAAAGAAGGAGTGATATTAATGATCAGTTCCCTCAGAAGGAGGAATGGGCACTTTCCTGAAGAACTCGCACATGAGAGTTAGGTAATGAGGTTGCTGGACTCTTATTAGTACTACCAAGGGACCATCCGTCATCTGCTGTTCATTGTGTCCTGACCATGATCACAAAAAGCCACCAAATTCCCTGTGCCCAGGTCCCTGACCAGTTGTGTCTGATTTTCTCTCTTGGTGTCTATTTAATTATTCTAGTGTTCTTCCATAATGCCTTTTTAAAATTATTAGGAAGTATTTACCATTTTATATGACAATCATTTCCCTTTTACAATACCATTATTAGAAAACATTTAACATAGAAAGATGATAAACATTTATAGGTATGTAGGATACATTTTTAAAACATCCTGCCATACAGGTGAGAAATCCCTTGAACACTTTTCCTCTCTCTCCAACACACCCTAGAGAAGAGCATCATCCTCTTTAATCATTCCCTTGCCTTACTTCATGCTTTTATCATTTCTGTATATATCCCTCAGCATCTACTCATGATTTGTATTTTGTGTCATATGGTTACTTCTTCTTTTGATCCTAGTATATTTTTGAGATTTCTTCATGTTAACACATGTAAATGGAGCTAATTCAGTTTCACCACTATGCATCTTCCAATGCATAAATATAGCACAAATTGTTTGTCCGGGTGTTTGACAGTGTTTGGTAGTTTAACCACGGGCCAAAAGCACACAAGCTGTGTAAGAATCAAATGATTAAACAACAAGACGTTTAAATCAGGGAGGCATTTTGTGTCTGGCCATTGTCCTCCTCTTTTCTCTATGAAAAATTGCTTAGCCTGGAGACAGCTCCTGGCTCAAATGGCTTTTTCTCCTGCTTTCTTCTCTTACACTGATATTCTCAATAAAAGCCAGAAAGTTCTCAGCGTCAGGACTTTTTCTTGAGAATTCCCCTATTGGCAGGGTGCTTCTAATAGCCCCTCTGGGCCTCTCAGTGACTAAACTAAGTCTCTCCGCATAATCTTTTTCCTCCTCTATGCTGCATTGTGGTCACTCACTGTGTCGATTTTACAGTGAATTAAAAAAAGAAAACAATCCCTGTCCCACTAGCAGTTGCATTCTCAAATGGGGAGACATGTAACATAAAATATGCAAAACGTTGAATGAGAAGAAATTCTTTGGAAAAAATAAAGTAGGATGGGGAAAAGAGAGTGCTAGAGAGTAGCAGATGAGGAAGGAATTTATTTTTTAAATAGTGCCATCCTGAGAAAGATTTTTGCAATGATCTGAAGGACTAAGTCTTACAAGAAACCTTGGAAGGAAGCTGCAGGCAGAGGGAACAGAAAGTGCGAAGGCGCTGAGGCCAGAGCTTGACCAGTTTCTTTGAGAGGCAACAAGAAGACAGTAAGGCCAGACAGAAGACAAAGGAATGAGGACAGAGGCGTGACTGAGGACAGGGTAGTGCAGGACTTTGTTCATCATACTGTCACTTCATCTTTCTGTATATTAAAATCTTTTTTTAATACTGCATTGTTTAGAACAAACAATAGAATGTTGTGATAGAGTGGTGATAAAAAGTATTCTTGTTTTATTCTTTATTTTAAAGAGAATGTTTTCAATGTCACCACAAATTATGGTATCAGTTGCAAGTTTTTCTGAAGGCCTTTTATGCAGTTAGGAAAGTTTTCTCCCTATTTCTGATTTACTGACATGTTTTGTATCATGACTGAGTATTGATTTTTATCACATATGTTTTACTTTGTTGTTTGCATTTGATGATATGAACACCCATTAAGTTGTGAAATAGACCAATTCATTTTCTAATATTAAACTTTGTAGTCTGTGAATGAACCAAATTTGTCAATGGTATATAGGCAAAGTAGAAAGTGATACACACATATGTACACACAGAGCTGGATTTAAGGTGCTAAATTTTTTTTAGGGTTACACACTTCAATTCATGAGTAAGATTATTTTATAATACATATTTTCTATACTATTTTGGATTTTTCCACTAGTTGGGGAACAATCCCTATTTCTATTTCTTTAGTCTCTGTAATTTTTTTTTTTGATGCCTAGATTTGCTTCCTAAATGGTTGGTAGAACCAGCCAATTAAACTAAGACTGAAATCTTTCCTTTTGCTGAGTGTATTACTATAATAATTACTATGTTACTCAAAATTTTCTTTGCTAATTTGTAAGTATTATTCTGACTTCACTAAATCTTTTGAAGCAGGTTGGGGATGTAGCTCAGTCAATGTTAGGGCATTTACTTTGCATTTGCCAGCCTTGAGTTCAATCTCCGGTGCTGGGAAAAAAAAAAAAGATTTTGGAGATTTCTTGTCATTTTCAATATTCCAAAACACTCTTCACGTCTTTGGCGATGTTCATTTTCTAAATACCTGACCTAGTAATACTTTGTATGTATAGGGGTATAAGGGAAATGTGATGTATTTTTGACAATTTTTTCTATTATGTGTAAATCTTTTAGATTTTCTATTTTTTAGGGGGACCATTTTTACTATTTGTATTTTCCACATTTACCCATTGAATTACCTATTCAATGCACTTTAAAAATGTATGCTAATATAATTAAGCATAATATCCTAATGATGCTATTTTACTTCTTTTATGTTTGTGGTTATATAGCTACCTTAATTTTTTATTTTATACATTTTTAATCTTACTTATTCCTCAAACCTGTTAACAAATTGTCTTATTTATATTAATAACCAGAGTTTTGACATGTTAGTTTCTTCTGTTTTTATGTATTTTATTCATTTCTCTATTATTAATCATTACCTTTTGCTTGTCTTAAATTTGTTTCATTTGTTTATTTTTTAACTCCTTAAGTTAATTATGCCATTTATTTCTTCACTTATTCTTATCAGTATAAATCATAAGATGAGGAATTTTTCTGTGAACTTTTTGGAAGTGGCCCATACTCGTAGATGTGTAGTGTTTTATCAATACTATTTTATAGATATTCTTTAATGTGGTTTTTTATTTCCTCTTTTATCTAAGAATTTTGTATCTATTTTCAGACTATGGAAATTATTGGCTCAAGTTTTTTTAAACTTTGTTTTATTATTAATTTCTTGCTTTATTGCAATCCAATCAAATAATTCCCTGTTTTTCTACCCTTGACAGTTAATCACAATTTTCTTTGTAGCAAAATTTTAATGTCCAATTTTTGTAAAAGTTTCAGGAAATTGTAGGCTTTTCATATCTTTATTTGGTTTTGATAACTAAATTGATCATGTGCTGCAAAAGCCTATTACCTCTGTGTTCCTATCTATTTCTCTGCAGAATTCCAGTTATTTTTAACATATGACTTACATGACACTGTGTTAACTGGGGCATACCTGTTCTTCATTGTGGATCATGTTTACTGCTATACAATTCCCTTCACTTTCTCATGGAATTCATTTACTCTAAATTCAGATGTAACTGCTATCAAGCTGGAAATCCTTGCTTAGTTGTTGTTTGCTTTTCCTAGGCTGTTTTTGCTCTTCCTTTTATTTTCAGCCTTTCTAAATTACTTTGTCAATCTCTTCTTAAAGCAACAGGTATGATTAATGTATATAACAGAGACTTGAGAAAAATAAACCCAAAGTATGTTTTAGCTATAAAAAGAACAGACAGAATTCTTGAGAAATTTTCCATTTCAACTTTCTTCCTTATAAGGAATCAAGTGACATGGCCCAGTGCCACTAATAACATGTTTCCTATGCCCAAGAGGGACAGAGAAGCAAAAGGTTACAAGATTTTCCCACAAAGAAATATGGAGGAAACTCTTTTCACGACTGTTTCTTTCTGAACAAAGGTTAATCGCTCTATTTCTTCTTAGTTACTGCAAAGTAAATAGTGAATTGCCAGACTGATCTGCACTAGTATTACACAACAAGACTCTAAGTTAAGCTTCTTATGGTCTCTCTCTGCTTAGAAATATTTTTGAAGAGAGTAAACCAAGTCCTTATAGAATGTGTTGAAAATGTGTTATGTAATTACTGTTCTTTAGCTGTTACTGTCCTCTGCGCAATATTTTTCTCTTAAAAATAATCATTGTCATAATCATATTCTATTATGGTCTCATTAATTTATTCATTAAAAATACTTACTGAGATACGTATGCACTATCAAACAGTTTATAGAAATTCATCATCTAACTTAATCTTCACAGACTTGTGAGATAGTGTGTCAAGCCATATACTGAGGCTCAGCAATCCAAAGAATGAGCACAAAACACAAAGTTATGATTCGAAACCATCTGTCAAATTCCAAGTCCTTTCCTCTTTTAATACACCTTGTGTCTTCACTGTAGATACAGACAAATTATACAGAAATATTGGTGGAAAATACTAATGCTCTGGATTGCAGTTTGAGATCTTATGTTTTTCTTAGCTAGTACACACTTAAAAGACCTCTAGGAGGTAAATGATACTGAGTAGTGTTTACAGAAGACTGAAAAGTGCCCTCTAATCAATTTTCCAAATCCTCTAGTTTCTCTTTTTTGGATATAAAGAGACCATTGTTTAGCCATAATACTTGGCCCAAATAATCTTTTTCCCTAACAGGAGGGCTTCTCCATAGTGGTTTTAACATCATACTCCTTGCCTTTATAAGCCTTACAACAATATGAAAATAATATGTATTTCTGCATGTTTGGAGAGCCAACAAACAATCATTGGCGTGTACTTAGATGTGTTGTAGTAGAATGGGTTCAGGGGTGAGGAATAACACAGATGGCTACCATCTAAAAGTAAGATAAAATAAAATAGAACTTGCAGAGTATGTTAGTCAAATTTCCACCACTGTGATGGAGTATCTGAGAAAAATTAACTTGAAGAAAGATTTGTTTTGGCTCACGGTTTCAGAGGTTTCAGTTCATGGTCACTTTACTCTGTTTCTTCTGGCCTTATAGTACGGCAGAACATCGTGGTGGGAAGAAGATGGCAGAGAAAAGTGGCTCATCTCCAAGAGGACAGGAGGTGCAGAGAGAGCCCAGAAGAAGGGGCTTTTAATTATTATCAATATGCCTTGAGATGCAAGGCAGAGCAACTTCACTGTAAAAATAAGTTACAAATATACAAGTTAATCTCATGTGTACTGCAATAGACATGTAGTGTCCCCATTCAGTAAATAAAAAGCTGATCAAAATTTCCGGTGCTAGGAAATTTGATATACTTTCTTCATTGGTCAGCTTTCTGTTGCTAGGACAAAATATCTGACCTACATAATTTAAAGGAAGAAGAATTTATTTTTGGTTCAAGGTTTCAGAGGTTTCAGTCTATCCTCGGCTGGCACCAAGGCAGGAACATCGCTGGAGGGAGACATGACAGAGAAAAGCTGCTCATTTCATTGTGGCCAGAAGCAGAAGGAGCAAGGAAGGGCCAGAGAGGGAAGGGCTGGGGACCAGATAGAGCCCCAAGGTCACATCCCTATGACCCCCCCCCAGACACTTCCAGAAAGGCGCATTGGTAATCTCCTAGGAGGCTCTCAAGCCAATCAAGTCGACAGTCAAGATTAACCATCACATTTTCCCTTCAACAAAGATCTTCCTTAGTCCAGTGAGGAAGGCAGACCTCAAAGGGCTTCATCAGGTGGTCAGAGGAAGCAGCTTTGACCACCCGATGAACCATATGCAGGACAGTGAGAGGCAAGAGATAGCTAAGTATCTGTGGATTCTACCCTTAAAAGTATCCTGAACACTGCATTAACTCCAACTCACGGGATTTTACCAAGTAAATAAATAAATGCATACATTACCAAACAAAGTATATGATAGGCTCATGGTTTTTCTAAGGAAGCAGATCTCTGTACTCATTTATAGCCAATGCTATAAAATGTACATTGATCGGTGTCTTACACAGGACTATAGCAAGCTGTTGGTCTCCTTTGATGGAGCTTTTCTGGGCTCACTTCCTCTGGTGGTGTTTGCATGTTTCAGAATAACATTGGTCATGGCTCAAAGAAAGAGATCACGAATGGACTAAGAAGAAATAGAATTCTTTCATTTTTTCTCACCTAGTACCACTCTTAAATTCTGGTTGATAATCCTACCTATTTCACAAACGGTCTCTGCATCTGTTTGACACCCATATTAGCCTAGTACTTTTCTGTACATATTTTGCCTTCATGAATGCTTTACCTTTCTATTATCCATTATCTTTATTTTTTCTGTAAACAGTAACCTAGTTATTTATTAGAAAAAAACACCTTTTTGCACACCCAGAGAATGCTATACCAATAGACTTGACCAATTTTAACTCCATGGTTCAATTCTGGACTCAAGTATATTCCAGTCAGTGCATTCCTCCCCTCTCCTTTTAATGATGGGATTAAATTTAGACCTGGAGTCAAGGCAGACCAATGAAGTCATACCCATTTTACATCAGAAAAACTAGGGAAGAAAAGCTCTCTGGGGGTTGGTGTTGCTGAGAGTTTAGGATCTAATCTGGGCTCCTGGAAACCCTCTTGTCCCTTTACTGGCAGTCAGTAGATGATAGCGAAGCTAGAATAAAGGACTGAAGATCAGAGAAAAGGCAAACATTATTTAAATGTTGGAATCTGGTGATTTACCTTTAGGCTTCTCACTTAAAGAAGCCAAATGTCTTAGTGTGAGTTCACCCAGAAGTACTCCCCACAAAAGCATCAAATACTAATCTGGGAGTAGGGAAGTGAAGTAAAGAAAAGAAAAAGGCAATAAAGTGTACATTATCAAGGAAGGTGTAATTTGGGCAAATGGAACTTAATTTTAGTGGGGAATTTGGAGACCCCATGTAGAATATGCATTAGTTTTTGAGTTTGAGAGGAGAAGGGGGTTATCCATTAACTCTGTCACTGACTGATAACTGCTCTCAGCAGCTAATTCTAGTGTAAGTCCACCCTCCTTTAACCAAGGCCAGAAAGAACCTGCAGGCTGCATGCTGAAAGTCAGTAGTCAGATCAGTGAGAACAGATAAGTGGGCAGAGAAGAGGTCTGTAGAGAACAATCAATTCTCTCTTTTCCTTAGATCTATTTGCAACTAGTTTCTATCCCGGAAGAGATCTGACTATATACCAGCTAGATGTAAATCTGCTAAAGTGAATTCTGTTTCTGGGCTGTTTGATTCAAGCCTGTACATATAAAATACAAATGAAAGCTCCATGGATGGTCTTTCTAAGTATACTTTAACCATTGAACATCGATTCCAGTAGTTTTTTTTTAAGAAGCAAAAATAACAGCAAATCTCACAGAGTTACAGTTAAACAGAAATACAAACTACTTTCCCCCTAAACCTTTGAAATGTATGAGAAAGAGAAAAATGTTCATTTAAAAACCTGACAACAAAAATTCGTTCATCAAAAAGTCTTTGTAAATTTGTTGTGAGGTCATTACACTACTCAAACTGCTGCTCCCTTTAAAACTAAAACCACTTTGGTTTCCATTCAACAACCATTTAAGGAATATTTATCAGAAGGATGGATTATATTTTGTTTAAAAATTTAGGAAAAAAGACCAGAAGGGTCTTTTCAAATATACATTTTTATTTTAATTAATAATATATTTTTAAAATTAACTTAATATATTATTTTTAATTGACACATAGTAATTGTAGATATGTATAGGGTATGGTGTGATACTTTAATATATGCATACAACACATTATGATGAGATTAGGGTAATGGCATACCTAGTATTTCAGATATGTATCATTTTTTGAGTTGGGAACATTCAAAATCCTATTAGCTTTTCTGAAGCCTTCAGTTAATTGTTGTCAACTGTAGTTACCCTCGTGTGCTACAGAGCACCAACCCTTGGATCCTCTTACCCACCTGCACCCCAGTGCCCACTGTCTATCCTTTCCCTGCCTCTGTCCCACCCACCATTCCTGGCTCTCATAACCACTATTGTACCCAACACTTCTTTGAGTTTAACTCAAATGAGAATATATGTTTTTGTATGCCTATGCCTAAGTTGATTCCACATTCCATATATTCTGTATGTTGGAATATACTCAATTCCATACTCCAGTGTATTCCATATATTGGCTATTGTTTGAACAGTGCCACAGTAAACATTCAAGAGCAGATATTGCCTACACATGCCGATTTCAATTCCTTTGGCTATATATACCCAGTAGTGGGAGTGCTGAATCTTATGATAGTTTTATTTCTAGACTTTTGTTTCATTTTGTTTTTTGAGATAGGGTCTTTGAACTCACTGTGTAGCCCAGGCTGGCCTCAAAATGATGGCAATCTTCCTGCCTCGGCCTCCTGAGTGCTGGGATTACAGGGATGCCCCACTATGCCTGGCTATTTCTAGATTTTTGAAGAACTTCCCTACTGTTTTCTATAATGGTTGTACTAATATACATTCCCAACAACAGTGTGTGAGAATTCCAAAGGATACTTTTTTTTTTCTTTTTTTTCTTTCTTTATTTATTTTTTTTTTTTGGTGCTGGGATCAAACTCAGGGCCTTGTGCTTGCAAGGCAAGCACTCTGACCACTGAGCTAAATCCCCAGCCCCTCACAGGGTACACTTTTTAATGCAAGATAATACATGGGAATGTTCAGGGCCATATATTTTATATAGTATGCAAAATTTAAACATGAGCTTACATTATCTCCTGAATTACTCCCAAGTAACCGCAGACTCCCAGTCATCAATAATTATTCTAGTATGCAGTCTTCTCCGATGACTCAAAAGTGGTCAAGGTCTGTGTGCTTTTGACTAGCTTTGCCTGGTAGGTCTCTTACCTACCAGGATCAGCAGCTGACTGAGTTATGTGTCCTATTTTTAACCATTAGAGTGATCCAATAGGAGATATAGCAGTGGAGATTGCAGCAAAATAAATACTCATTATAGATGTTGCCTCTGATATACTAGCAAGTAAACCTGGCATGTGTGGTGTCTTCATTTTCAGCAGGGTGCTAGTCTCAAGGAAAGACTCAATGTCACAAACAACTATTTCCTCCAGAAACACAGCTGAAGACCCTACAGTTGGAACTCTTCCCTCTGAGAAATTAAGTACAGCAAGTTACTAGATGGCTTTGTAACCAGAGACTAGCCCAGGTGTTGATCTTAGCCACCTGTCTGAGAGCCAGTGGCAGAGACTACCTCCCTCTATAAATGTTCTTGGAATTTGTTTTCATGTCTGATCACTCAGGTTTTTATAGTATTGGTCCTGGTTAGAAAGACAATTTTCAAAAGGCCATTAATTTATATCTGGTTATTAGTATTTGAAATCAAGAATAACGACGTATAAATACAATAGTTTCTCACTTTATTATCTTTCTGGACTTAAGAAAATTCAGTGGTGGTGGAAACTGCCTTAACTATATTACAGATGGCCCTGAAAGTCTTATTAACCAAAATGATGGTCTAATTGTAGGACTCAAGTCAGTCACTCAACATTATTTCCATGAGGACATGTGACAAGAAGGCCCAATTTCAGATTGTGTAGGTCCAGTTCTCAATGTCCTGGGAACTTTGAGATCTATCTTCTTGGTGCAAATTGGGGGCCTCTGAGAAAAGCAAGAACTGGGGTCAAATTAAAGTAGAGCACAGAAATTAAGTAAAGGGGTTATATTTGGACAGGTAACAAGAGCTAAAGAGATTTGGGGACCTACTCAAGCAATTATTTTGATGCTCATGCCTACTCCCCAGTCTCCCCCTTTCTTTCATTCCACAGCTCTTAATTCTTGAGCCTCGGCAGAAAGTCTTATCGGTACCCAAAACACAGACAGTTGAGGCAAGAAGGAAGAAGGGAAATACTTCAGGCAAACACTAAGTGGACATTTTTGTACCCCTCACATTAAAATAAAATAGAGGCAGACAAAAGTTGGTAAATCTTTGGAAAACTGGCCCTATCAACTCAAGATGAAAATACTGATTCTTTTTGACCTCAGAGTTCCACTGCAACAGAAATGGATTCTTTTCATTCACCAAAAGAACGTACTAGAATATTCGTGGAAGCAATATTTACAATACAGGTTAACACTTCCCAAGTGGCCATAAGGAATAGAACGAATATACAAGTTGTGATAGTCATATGATGGACTACTCAACAGCAACAAGAATAAAGAATATGGAATGATATGACTCTTACAACAGTAGTGTTGAATGAAAGATTCTGACCAGAAAAGGTTACTTATGTTTGATTCCATTTGCTTAAAATACCAAAGCAGGTAAATTTAATGGATACTCTTAGTAAGTAGGACAGTGTTTTCCCTTGGAAGTTGTAATGACTGGGAATCCAAAAAGCCCTCCTAACTGAAAGTGTTGTTTCACGGTCTGTGTTTACACAAGTGACTTTGTCAATATTCCCAACACTGTAGACATACTGAAGTATGATATATGTGCAGAAGAGTGCATGTAAGTTTGTGTGTGTCACATTGTGTTTTTACAGCCAACAAAGAAGAACTATTGTTTTACATAGCTGGTTATTATAAGACACTTGCAGGAAAACAAACCTCCTCTTGCCTCTGAGTAATTCGATCTGGTCTCATCATCTCTTAAGCCTCCTTAATTTCAAGCCAATCATTCAGAGAAATACTCAGAGTCAATTGCTGCCCCAATAACTCCCATCGCTTGCCTTTTCCTCCCAAATGTGGCTTCATCTTCGCCACTACTTCCCCACCTCCGCCATGGGGAGAGCTTGCCCCAGGTGTTGGCAGACACCTATCAGCTCAGGTGCACACCTGTGTCCCCATCCTCCACCTCCCACTGAGAACCTGCACAGTTCATGCTGATGCCTGTCCTCACAATCTCACACCAACTGCTTGAATCAGCCCTGTTTGCATCTGGCAAGCGCCCCAGGGGTGAGCCCACCTCTGCCTGCCCGATGGCTCTCCCAGGCCCCCACAGAAGAGAACAGAACCTCATTATTCCTCCCATCCTGCGGCAAGCACAATAAAGCCAAATAGTTACAAATTCTGTATCCAATCACGTGTTGCCCACGACTCAGCACTCAGCATTTGTAAATGTGCTGATCTATTATCAGATACTAATCTGGTTCTTTTCTATATAAAGGAAAATATCACAATTATTTCAATGAGCTCCCGTGAGAACTGCCCAAATCAAAAAGCTTTTTGTGTCTATTTAGGCCCTACAATACCCCGTTTGATAAACTTGCTGTGCTAAGCGGTGGTTGCACAACTGAATTTAGACTCATGGGACCTCAGTTTGGCTTATGATGAATATGAAATCGGATAGAACTTAATTCCTAGAGAGCTTGAGCCCCCCCCAACTCAACAGGTTCTGTTTTCCAGAAAAAAAATGTAAAAGACAGAAGAGAACACACCATCTACAATTTTATATCCTTGTTGTTTATGGTGTCTGGGAAAAATGTGAAGAACCAGGCATGTATCCCAGCTGGAAGACAGGCTGCTTAGCATTTTAAAATAATGTGAACACTTGAGTAATTTTATGCAAATAGAAGTTGATCTATAAAATGTGTCCACTAGGTCCCCATTTCTGTAGATCCCCCTTTGTTCTTTCTCTGGCACCAGCTACGTGGGGGTCAGATCTTGTTTAGTAAATGGACAATGGAGAGGAGTGGATAACCCAGGATTAGAATGTTGGAAAAACTTGCATCTCTTAAATCTAAACTTCACTTTAATTATGTCTATATAAAGGCTATATTACACCAGGAATTTTACTTCAACAAACCCAGTCAACTATGTATATAATAGCCTACCTGTACCTATGTACAGAGACAGAGAGACTATAAAATTGGGAACTCTGTTTAGACAGCCATTATTGTTCACACAAAGAGCTGCAGTAGTGAACAGGCTAAAGATGAGCAAGTCTGTGTCCAAACAGATCAGGCCCAGTGTCCCTCATCCTGTCATTAGGTTCCTTTGGATATGAAACCCTTTTAGAACATAATTATATCTTAAATAGCCCTTGGTCAAGTCTAATCTTGAGAAGCTAATGCTTTAGTTTTGTACCAAAAACACGGTTCTGTAGGAATAGGACATAAAAGAGGTTTCTTTGGGGATTGGGCACAGTGCAGTGGAGGGTGGTGCTGACACACGTCTTTTTGTGAATTTTCTCCCCTAAGGATCATATGATAGCACCCACCTATTTCCCAGCCACTTCAGCCCTCCAGACATCTTGTTCACGTGGCTTATCCCAGAATGAATCTACAGAAATGGGGAGCCAGTGGAGACAAGTGTAGACCAGCTCCACCTCACTTTGTTCTTGAGGACCAGTTTTGATCTTAGAGCGGTCCAGTCCTCAAAGTCCCACATAATCTGCATCCACTCTGCTCCTCCTTTTGCCTTATGATTTCGTTTCTTTCCTTCTTGATGACTTACCACAAGACTCAAAAGCCTCCATGGCTTCTAGAATTTTTCTACTCCACTGTAGCGTGAGAGCCTTTACATCTGCCAGTGTTTCTATGAATCACTCTTTGCGCACACATGCGTCTTTATTTAAAAGTCACTTTAATGATGTCTTCCCTGATCCCTTAAACTCACATATCATAATTGCTTCCATTGCTCACTGTCTTCCTTTCTTGCTTTTCTTTTTCTTTCTAGTTAGTACTATCTAGCAGCTATACGTTGTACTACCACTTTTTGAAATTTCCTATCCCCTTTTGCTATGCACTACACGAGCAGAGAAGTTTTTGACTCTGCTTTATTCTTGGCACCTATAGGGCACTTAGCAAAGAGAAGGCACTGAATCGGTTGAGGAATGAATGAATGACTTAGTGTGCTGACAGATGGGCCTCGGTCTTATTCACTAAGGCCTGGACTTGCTTTCACAGCTTCCCTTCAATATCACCACCAAAAACGCAGCCCCTGTTCTCTTGGAGCTGAGATCGTGACTCTGAGCCTACTCTACGTTTGTTTCCCACTATTTCCTGACAGACCTTTTCTGTAGTGCTCACTGCCTGAATTTCTGAGAACTTCCTTCCCAAGATATTCCTTCAGTAGCATTCGTTACCTGGTCTATAGAATCATTCATTACCTGGTCTTCATTTAAACAACAAATAAATTTTAAGTGACTTGCTTATATTGAGATGTGGGCAAACTCCTAGAGACAAAGCGATGAAAGCAACAAAGCCCTCAGATATATAGAATTTCCCATTGCCCATTTGTCGTTCAGCTTAGATCTTTTTTTCTTCTGGAACAGCCATATCTGTCTCTGAAGATGAGAGTCTACTTTAAGGACCAGATTCTTTCCCGGACTGCCACATGCTGCCATAGTTAACAAGCCATAGTTAGCCTGACAGTCTAAAACCGGAGGCCAGCCTCATCTGATGTCTACCACAAAAATCACAAGAACCCTATATTGTTGATTTTGTACCTATTGACTTTTTTTTATTTTTGGGAATACTGGCCACTTGTCTTAAATTCAAAATGTCATACTTAGCAAACCATTCCTTCTTCCTTTTTCTTCTTTAGGACGTTCTTCCCTTACCTACTAACCAAAACCAAACTTATCCAAACAGCCAGGGGCTTAGCTCTTATGAATCTGAAAATCACTTATTGGCTTAGAAGAAGAAATATGTACCTTCTCAAGTTCCACTGTTCTGTTTGTACAAGTTACTGCTCTCATGGTTTTAATACTCGTCAGGTATTTCGAGTACTGGAAATTATTACTTTCTACAAAAAGTCCCACTTACAGAAATATCATGAAACATGTTGTTTCATGAGAAATCAATGGCTGCTCTGAAAAATACAGACTAATACAAAAGGTCATGGAACAGCCTACCAGATAATTCTTTCCGTATCCAATCCTTATCTGGTTATCCTTAAAGCTTTTAACATCTTGAGTTCAGAAGACTTCTACAACCAATCACATTAGTCAAATGCAAATACCGCCAACTTCCCTTTGCTTGCTTTTCTGAGGAAGAATGATGGAAGGGGACAATGCCCTGTGCTTCAACAGTACCTGCATGCTGGATGAGTGCATGTATTGGCCCAGTGGTCAACGTTCAATCAGTTTCCATTCATGTTAATGGGTGACCATGTCAAACACAGTGCCCAGAACCAGATGAAATATGTACGAGTTTTTAAAAAAAAAATCTGAGGCCACGCTCTTTCCACTATGAATAGGTAAAGCTTTCTTCGACCACATTATAACCAGGAATTAGCTTTCTTCTAATGCAGATCCAAGTTGAATGCATTGTATTATAAATAATTTTCTTAGTCTCACAAATGGAGTGATGATTTTGAAGGCTAAGGAAGACAGCCAAAGCAGTGGTATCATTTTGCCATCTTTCAGGGCACACTCCTGGATGCCCGCCTCTTAGTTCAGGCTAGATTGGGGCCGCACTGAGTTTATATTTCCCTGTACCCTGAGGTTTTGGGTCCAGAAAACAAATCCTCAAAACGGTATGGATCTTTTATAATTTTAATAAACATTCCCTAGAAAAGCTTTATTGTTAGTAGACCTCAGAGAACTCACGAGTTGCATCATCTATCAACAGTAGGAGAATGAATTTAATCATTGTAAGACCCCAGCAATAAACCCCACTTTCTCTTTTCATTCATCTGGATTGTTCCATAAATAGTGTTTTCTTTCTGGACTCTTCAATTCCTCCCTTTCCAGTGACTACTTTTTCTGATCTCTTTGAAAAATAAAGATTAATCCAATACAGAAGTCGTGAAACAGCCCACCAGATAATTTGTTCCAAACCCATTTCTTATCTGATTATTGCCAAAACTATTACCATCTGGAGTTCACAAGTCCTCTACAACCAATCATGTTAGTCAGATGTGATTCATTATAAAAACTTCTCAGATCTAGTGACCTCCTCAAGCTCTCAATGGATCTTTTTTTTTCTTTTGTTGCTAATATCTTCATAGAGAGTGAAAATGCTCTCTTCTTTCATTCCTTATCTCATAGCTGCTTTTTAATGTCCTTCAATTTGAATTCTACAGTCAGCAATTAACTGTGCTTTCCAAAGTCACCACTGAATTCTTTTGCAGGGTGGTGGGGACTGAACTCAGGACCTCACACTTGCTAGGAAAAGTTCTCTACTACTGGGCTAAATCCCCGTCCCCTACTCCCTGTGTATTTGTATTATCACCAGGTTAGCAGAGGCCTCTGCACCTTCATTCTCATAGATTTTTATACACTGTAAACACCTTCCACACTGGAGTGTCATCACACTGGAGACCTGACTCAGTGCTTGGCATACGGCAGGTGCTCAATGAGATCATTCACTTTGCGAATATTTACTGAGTGCTTGTCATACACTATACACTGGACACTGTTTTAAATGTTGGCCACACACTGGTGGATAAAAGAGGCATAATCCCATCTAAATAGGGTTTCTAGTTTAGGGAAAATTCTAACAGACCACCACAATAAATAAGCGGCAAGTGTTTCTTTAACATCACTGTATTTCCCATGAAGTTAATCTTTATTAACCCCAGCAGTAACTTCTTAACATTAAATTGCTAGTTACTATTAATTAGTACTTGATTGCCAGGTAATAAATTTAAATATTACTGGGAAAAGTTAATAGTATAATGATCTGATATCTGATGTATTCCCCTTTTTATACTTTTTAGTGAAGGATGACGACTAAAGAAAGACTAGAGAAATACGGTGCATATAATCATGTATAAGTGTGCTGTTCTGAGGGTTTTGGAGGAATACGAGGGAAACAGAAAAGATGAATATACTATGAGAGGCTGCAGAGGGACCTTGCTGAGTAAAACAGAGTGCTGAACAATAGTTCAGGCTATAATCTTCTGCTGCCTCTTTTGAAACTTTCCCGATGGTCCCAGAAATCACAAACTTTTGTGTCCAATGTTCTGCAGCATCGCTGAGTTTTCTGGTAACTGCCTGGACTCTTCCGGGCACAGTCAGGCTTGCAATTGCATCGTCGGGCAAGCTGCACAAAAGGCGCCACTCGGTTCTGTCGCAAATGAGGACAGCATTAATTTTGAAAAGGGGGAGGGACAGGCAACCCTTAGTGCTACTTTAGATTCACTGTAATTGATGATGAAAATTTACATAAAATTCTCCCTCAGGAATGAAATACATTATAAACTGCTTGGTAATGCTAATCTTTGTAGCATAACTTCTTAACTTCAAGGGGTAATTTACCATTTATCTCACGTGAAACCATCTCAATGTTATTACTCAAACCATACTGTTGAAAAGACCGAACAAATCGTGTGGGCAGATGGTGATTTATAGACGCTGAACTATGATCAGGCTTTAGACTCACACCAAACAACCTGCTGACATTCTGGGGAGTGACGGAGGGCTCGACTGCTACTTTTTCTGAATTCCTTGCTCGTGCATAAGTCAAAGGTTCTGAGACATGATCAGCTTGTCTGCTCCCAATGACTGTTAATGAAAACTCAGACTTGGGAACCAGCCAGCATCTCTTCACAGTCCTTTCCTGGTCCCCTGATCCCTTCCGTTCTGGCCTGACAAATAGTGTCAGTAGCATTTCCTGACTACAGTCCCAGTTAAGGCTTTTCCAAGAAATCCAAACACTAGGTCCTCTTGTTGTCCTTCCAGCCCCATTTCCACACCACAGCTGAGGTTTCTTTGCTGTGAACTCAGTTTCTTTGAACACCAGAGATCAGAAAAACTGTTGCAGGCAGAGGTAATGGAGAATACACTTAGATATAATAATATTTCAAAGTGAGATCAAATAAGAGACTAGAGAAGCGATTTCAGATGAGTAAAAGATGAGTGCTAATGCTGTTTGTGTCTATAGGATGTACCAGGTATCGTACTAACCCATTTTACATTATTGTTTCTTTTAATCTTCAAAGAAAGTCTGTAGGATAGATCTCATTATTCCCACTACAGGGCTGTGGAAAGAAATTCAGGGACACCAAGTAACTTACTCAAGGACATATCACTAGTAAGTGAACGAACAGAGTTGTAGGTTTGGTTTTAACAATGTTGGGTTTAACAGCTATGAGTATTATTCACATTAATCCTAGAATCAGCAATGTTTCAATATTGTAAATGATTGCGAGAACATCTTGAAATTCTTGTACAATATTTATTAGCCCTAGAATAGTGTCCAATAAATGAGAATGTTCTTCACAAAAGTACATCGAAACCACCGATTTTAGCAAATGGCCCTCAACATCCACCCTGCATGTCTACTCTTTAGCTGTTCGGGGCTCTGGCAGAAGCCACACCACTTACTTACCATGTTTTCTACACCTTTTCCAGGCTCATCCGAGTTTGCAGGAGGCCAGACCACATGGGGGAACTCAGATGGTGGCCCCAACTAGTCAGCCACTTTGAAGATACACTATCTAGAAAATGGTATCATCACACAATGTCACGCCATGACCATTAGGAAGTTTTGCAAGCAATTTACTAAAATAGAGTTCCAACCACCGATCAAGAAATTCCCAGAACATTTTTAATATGGGCATTTCTGGAACATTATGTGTCACAAACGCTAAGCACTTTATAAACATCTTGTCTCCTTTGTGTCGAATCTCTAAAACGTGTATTTTGTTCCCATTTTGCAGGTAAAAAAAAATTGGCCTTAAAGGGGCTCAAAAATTTGCCTGAAAATACCACCATAAGTATCAGAACCTAGAAATAAACCCCGATCTACATATCTACAAAGCATGTACCTTTTTTGAAAAACTATAATTACATATAATTACTATGTACAATTATGGGATGATTTTTTGATATGTGTGTATAGTGTGGAATGACTGAATCAAGTTAATTAATGTACCCACCACCTTAAATTGTTATAATTTCTTTCTCCTGTCTCACTGCAATTTCGTACCCTTTGACCAATATCCTGCTATTATAGACAGCTAAGTTAGATAGAAATAAATACATAGTCAGAGAGGGACCGGGCTCTCAAGGAAGTCAGCAGAAAAAGTAAAGACATCAGAATTGTGGCTGCCGGTGCACGTGAATAAGGCCAGGCCCAAAATAAAAATGCAATGGCCAGGCCTACATGCCTCCCTAAGGGGTAAACAACAACATGAGATTATGTTGTAATCAGCACCAGCTGGTCCAGTAACCAGGTGGGTGACCAGAGCATCTGGACCTAACCCTTCCCCAAAATGCTTTTGTTCTTTCCACGTACTCTTGCTATGTGAGTCGTTTCCCTGTTGGATCAATATTAGCTAAGCAGCTAGACTTGTAATCCTATAGGTTGATTATAGTTTGACCCATGTTGTACTCACGTTGTAACTTTGCTGCGTAAATTACCCCCGACAAAGGACTTTGGTGGTCACTCATTTTCAGGACTGCCTCTCTTTCAGGAGCTATCAATAAACCTTTCTGACTCTTAATCTCCATTGTTCCTTGACATTCATTCTGTGATATTCGGGGTATATGAACTCAGCGCATCTGACATCTAGCAGGTTGGTAGTTATAGCTCTCCTATGTCACTGCCACCCCCAGCCTCTGTAACCACCATTCTATTATCCACTTCTGTAAGTTTCAATTGTTTTAGATTCCAAATATAAGTGAGATATGTGGTTTTTGTCATTTTGTGCTTGGCTTCTTTCACTTAACACAGTGCCTTCCAAAGTTGACAAAGTTTCATTCTTTTGTTAGGCTGAATGGTATTCTATCGTGTGTACACAGACCACATTTTCTTTATTCACTAATCCACCAATGGATACACAAGTCAGTTCCATACCTCGGCTCTTGCACACACTCATATCCTGTATCCCACCCAGCCTCACATTCAGAAGCAGGGTGTACATGTGCCTGTGGGAATGTGTGGTGCGTGTGAGAGTTATCGATTATGTGCGTGTCAAAACTAATAGAAAAAGATTTTTCATAACTCTGTTCTATGAAGAAAACAAGGAATTAAGAAATATAATTAGTTTCTGACTCTATCACCTAAATCCTGATATTTTTAGAAACAATTTCACTGCTGGTCTGTCAAGTTTATAGTCTAGGGAGATTATTTGACATCTCTCATCTTCATAAGAATATCTGAAGAAAAACCAATATATGGAACAATTATTGTAAATATTTCTCATTTAAAAGTTTCTCAGTATCATGCCAGATTAAAGAGTATAAATTTTGTTTGTAAGCAATAAATTACTGCTGGAGATTTCCAAAGAGAGGCAGAACATGACCAAATTATTTGTGTGTGGGAAGGGAGGATAAAGGCAGAATCATATAGAACAGGTAGAAAGGAGTAAACCTTTTTAAGTGCCCCAATTTGACAGCAAGGCCAGGGAATGTCTCTGAACACAGAAGGTGAGGAGCGACGGAGCACCGAGGCTGGGAAAGGAGAGCGCCCAGGGACCTGAGAGCAGGCAGCACCACTGCTCTCTCGTGGTTTGGAAAGGTCAAACCATGTGCTGATTTGGAAGTCCAGCCAGGAGACTAAAGGACTCAGTGGCAATGCTGTCATCTTATACTTGGAAATGGGTATATGTTCATACTCACCCTCAGAGCAAATACATAACAGCTGATTAAGAAAACCTTTTGTTCAGATCCTTTCTCGGTCTATGTAAACAAGGTCATTATGTTTTAGTCAATAATCTGGAATGTGATTTCCAAGACTGAGGAACACACTGGTTACCAGGAAGGTAGTGTGCAAAGCTTCTCGGGTTATTCTTTTCCCTTCTGTCTCTCAGAAGGAATCAGATGAAGCTTAAAAGCCTAGTTATAAAACTTACATGGTGTTGGGCCTTGGCCAAGGCCAAGTCATGTTCTTGTTTGGTTTTTCTTCTCTTGAGATCAGCATCAGTTTTCTCTGTGCATTAAATGAGTACGATCTGTGTACAGTCAGTGTTTATGTTTAGTGCGTATCAACTATTCTGTTTAAAGAACAAAATCTTCTATGAAAGACGGCAAAGGTCAGAGGGGACACTATCCCATAAAATATGTTTGCATTCTTTTTGCTGTTTCCCAGATTATATTTATTCACTTTTAAAGATACGGAAAAACCAAATGAACAAGTATGCAATTATTCCATTTTCTGGTTTGGATTTTAGAAAGAAATTTGAGTCTCTTGTAACAGAAGAACTTAAAAAAAATAAAGTAACACATTACAGCACCAAATCAGTACTGTGAATGAAACATGAAGAGCAATGTTCAAAGAGACCTTCAATTCCTGCAGAAAGAATGACGCAACAAGGACACTAGTTTTATGTTACATTTATCGATCGTACTGTCCTTTCAAAGGAATGCTCTGTTCTATTATGCACACCAAGTCTTTTATGCTAATTTGTTACTTATTACAATAAAATCGTTATCAGCTTAGTTATTCCTGTTTAACGGGGTGGAACGCTAAAAGTCAAATGGCTCACATTGCCTCATACTGAGTCAGATGGTAAGAATTTGGTTTGTGGAGGGCTCATGTCTTGGGGCCAGTGACTTCACAGGGACTTCGGCAACATAATCCCCACTGTTCTGTGCTGCCTGCTGCAGCAGAAAACAAAGCAAATCATTTAGTTACTCACGTATTTTTTAATTTCAGCAAGATAGGTGAGAATAGCGCCTCTCTGCTCCGCGTAGTGTTAACTAGGGGAGCTCTCCTGAGGCCAGAAAGGCTTCCCCCTTCCAAGATGGCACACTCCCATGACTGGCAGGCTGACTGGTTGTTGTTGGTTCTTATCAATATGAGCCTGTCTGCTGGATGGCTTAATGCTTCCTCACAGCATGGTGGTTGAGGTTTAAGATAAAGAAACAGAAATTAGAAACAACCCCAAAATTGGCACAGTAACACCTATCTTCTATTCTGTTGTTCAGGAAGTTACAGAACCCAGATTTGAGGCAAAAGAATGTGGACTTTACTTTCTGAAAGGAGGGGTGTCAAGTAATTTGAGGCCCCATGTTTTTTTAATTTTTTTTTTTTTTTTTTTGTGGTGCCGGGGATCGAACTCAGGCCCTTGTGCTTGCAAGGTGAGCACTCTAAACCCTGAGCTAAATCCCCCAGCCCTGAGGCCCCATGTTTTGAAATTACAAAAGTGGTACTATTTGAATTAGCATTTCTCTCATCATAAGTGGAGATGGACATCTTTTTACAAATCTAAAGGTCATTTGTACCAGCCGTGTTTTACTGGCTATTTATATTCTTTGCCAATTTCTTCCTATCTGTTTAACTGACATAGGCCAGACAAGTCACAGTTTGAGAGGCCAGGGCCACAGGTGGTAAAAGGAATTTATCGATAGACAAGGAAAATAGAAAAGTGCAGTTTATTGATATGCTGGCAAGACAGCAGCAGGCAGACCCCAAGAGAGAAGTGCATCGACAGGGAGAAAAGCAGGACCTTTATGTCCGATTTTAATGTGGAGGGGAGTCTGTATGAAAACACCTCAGAAGCATTTGCATCCGGTCACGGCAGTTCCATCGTCCATCCACCTCAGTTCTAAGAACAGCCAAGTGTTATTAGAAGACGGAGTAATGTTTTGTTTGACAAGATCCAGTGACCTTGGCATTGCCAGAAACAGTCCTTCTGAGTAAAATTAATTAACACATATGTAAAGATTAGCTAAGGTTACTGATATATGTTTGTACTTGAAAGGGACTTTTGACATTATATCTGGAGAGGGGAAGAAATTGTATCTTTATGACATGACAAGCAGGTAGGTCCATCTAGAGACATATGTGTGGTTGTGTGCCGCTTACAATGCGGGAAGTTAATGTTCTCTACTCAGTGCCAGCGCAGCCTTAAGAAACAATCATAAACAACCATCATTCCCCACAATATCTTACTTATTTTTTAAGGATATTTATGTAAGAGAGAGATGAGCCTTTCCTTTGTGACAGTGTGACTTTTTTCCACTTTGTAATTTGTCTGTCTTCTGAACTCACTGGGAATATTTTTCACCTGTACATAGAAATTTTTCTTTATTTTAGTTTAATGTAATTGATGCAATCTTTTGTAAAATAGCTTCTGGATTTGAATATATGATTAGAAAGATCTTCCTTTACTGGAGTTTACTCATATTTTTCTCTTACATTTCCGTTGTCTTATTTTTTACACTTAAAACTGATTAATTCATAGTAATTTATATTGATGTATGTATATGGTATGTTTATTTTTCAAAATGAACTTTAAAATCACTTTCACTAGATCTTATTGCTCTACAAAAAAAAAAAAAAAAATAGCAGTATTTTTACCGGGCTCTGGCTACATTAAATTTACAAATTGTCTCAGGGAGAACTCTCAAAGAACATGGCATAGCTTTCTATTTCTTCAAGTCTTAATCTGTGTCCTAGGAAGGTTCAAATCTTTTTAATCTCATGTGTTTTTCATACTATTTTTTCATACTTTTCGTTTTCACTGCTACTAAAGATGCAATCTGTTCTTCCATCCTACCCCTACAGTCTATAAAAAAAAACCATTGAGGTATGGCTATTAATTTAGTCCCTCAATTGTATTGCTAAATTTCTTTATTGCTTAAAGTAATTTTATAGATGAATTTTCTTGCAAGTTTTAGGTATGATATCACAGTTTCATTTATAATAATCTTTTTATGTGCAGTAATACATGCCTCTAATCCTACCGTCTTGGGAAGCCGAAGGTAGAAGGACCAAAAGTTCAAAGCTAAGGTGGGTAACTAACAAAACTCTGTCTCAAAAATAAAAAAAGACTGGGGTTATAGCTCAGTGAGAAAACCCTGAGTCCAGCCTCCCATCACACACACACACACACGCATGATATATGCAAACCCTTTTATATATGCAAACTCCTTTTATATATATGCAAACCTCTAATTTCTTTTACTTTTTAATAGTATTGTGTAATATTTTAGTCCAATGTTAAATTGTAATAGTGCAAGTGGACATTGTTACATTTTTTTCTGATTTCAAAAGAATTTTTTTAAGATTCCCTCACAGAATGCTGCTCTACTTAGCATTAATAATAATCATATACTTTTTCTTAGATCCATTAAACAATGGATTACAGCTCGTGTCTTAACCTACATCTCTAGAAAAAAAAATCGCGTTTACTACTGATTTACTATTCTTTTAAGAAAATATTGAGCTTTATAGGCCAAAAGTATTGAGCTTTATTTTATTTCACATCAGACTTTTGTACTTTACTGATTAATAACCTTGGTCCCCAGATTTCCCTTTTAGTAATCTGTCATTTCTCTGATACAAATGTTACACTATCTTTATAAAATGCACTTAATGAAATTGTTTCCTGTGACCTGAACAATTTAAGTAACGCTGGAATTATGTATTCTCTAAATGTCTTGTAGAATTTTCCTGGAAAACCCCTGAAAGGAACAAAAGCCACTTTTTCACTACTTTTTCTAGTTCTTCTTTGGAAATGCTTCTGCCCAGATTTTTAATGTTCCGAATGGGTTTTGATAGATTATATATTTCTAGATAATTATTTCTTTCACTCAGGTTTTCCACATTATTTACACAGAGTTAAGCCACAAAAACCTTCTATGGTTTGTTTCTTTTTATGTTAGCAATGTACCTTGATATGTGTGGTCTGAGAACATTATAGTTCATCTCCATGGCCTCAAAGATTAAATTATGTCTATTTTTACTTCTATTTTTCTATTTCTGGTGCTAGGGATTGGACTCAGGACCTTGCGCTTGCTAGGCAAGCACTCTACCACTGAGCTAAATCCCCAACCCCTATTTCCAGTTTTTGAAAGGAAGATTTTTGTTAAAATACTAAGTCTCTGGTCTTTATTTGATTCCTGTCACAAAAGCCTGCATGATAGATTAAGTCAGATGGCAATTTATCCTTTTATGAACATTAAAGTCTACTCTAACTAGACTTAATTGAAATTCTTTCCTAGCTGACCATCTTGGTGATTATTTACTATTTTTACTGTTAAAATAAAGCCTCAATCCCTGCTCATACTCATTGTTCCCTGAGAGGGCTAAGATATAATTCAGGCTGTAGACAACCCATTAAGAAAACTTAAAGGGTTTTATTTAATTTAAATATCACCCATAAAGTCCATGAATTCAATCAACCCTGCAAGTTATTTGCCTGAATGGGGAGCTTTAGTACATTAATAAGCATTCTATGGAATCTGCATATTAATCACTCAGACTTGTAATTCCCGGGGTTTAGTTCATAAGCATCAGTGAACACATTATTTTTCCATCAGGTTTGCATTTCTTGGGGACAGTAATGACCTAATTTATTAACTTTAATAGAAATGTCTATTTTCATCTACATAGAAAGCAGAGACTGTGTGTCTCCCTACTTGAGGAACATAGAGACAACCACAGGAGTTGCAGTCTTCAAGTGCTTGGGCTGTTTGTCTCAGAAAATTTTATAATAGATGAGAAAATAGGGCTGTGGGAGGTACAGTGGCTTTCTCTCTGGGCCTCATAAGTAATGGCTGAGCTCAGACTTGGTTCATGACACTTTTCTCTTAGAGTTCATGGTTTAGTAGTGGAGACAAATACATGAAGTGAATGCAAGAAAATTCGTGACACTGAAAACAGTAACAAAGGGTCTAACCAGATGAAAGTAGAGAACATGATCACTCGAGGCTAGCGAAGCTCTGAAGACCCTGCAAAAGTTGAGCTCCCCCAGAAGGCTCTTGGTGGTTGGGCAGGCTTTGCAGGAGAGTGGAGGGTCTCTCTCACCAGAGGACACCACCTGGACGAAGAAGCATGCGGGAGCCCTAGCAGCAAAAACCCAGGACCCTGCAGGCGCTGACAGCAGAAGGGCTGGAGCAGGAGTGTGCACCCGGATAGCGCGGGACTGCAGGCTGAATGCGTGAGATTCTCCTCTGTGTAACGAGAGGCTCTGGACACACTCCGCTCAGGGCGGTGAGCCGGAGGACCAGCTCTCAGCGGGTGGAAGGAGAGACGATATGCACTTTGTACTGCTTGAAGTTTTAACCAGTGCATTTATTAGTTTTTAAAGAAAAAAGCCAAAACAAAAAATAAGTCATTAAACCATTACAATAATCCAAAACAACAACAACAACTGAAAGTCACAACAGTGAACAATTCATGAGTAGAAAACCACTACAAAAGAAAGGGCAGAATCCTGTGCTTATTGATTAGGGCCAACTTCATGGAGTGACTTCGCTGTCACACTCTGGGCTGTGTTTCTCCCTTCGACAAGCCACAGATGGAGGAGGAAACAAGTGAGCTCAGGAGACTGTCTCTGAGACACGAAGTAATCAATGTAATCTGATCATTTCCTATCAAACAATAATTTAGGCAGTAGTGGGGCTCATATATCGATAGTTCAATAAAACTATTAAATGTAAGCAATTTTTAAAAACAGCTCTAGGGAAGGGGGCCAAGAGATGAGGATGGGAGAGGAAAGGGTTGAAAAGAAGTTAGGAAGTGTTATGTACACGTACCAACTCTCCGCAAGGAATATCATCATTATGTACTGCAAACATGTACCAGTAAATATATATTTAAATACTTCCCCCAAACACAGTTATTAGAATAGGGTTGAGGGGCAGAAATAGTTTGGAAGACGAGCTCCTCTATAAAGGATGTTACTTTTTTGAATTTTTGTGTGTAGTCAGTAGCACAGTCAGTTACTCCTCACCAATCAGAGAGTAATTAGAAAGCAGTGAATGAAGCCATCAGAAACACTGAGGAAGAAGCACACTGCTGCCGAGAGGACTTTGCCTGATGCTGCCAGGAACCTTGGGGATCAGGACGCCTAGAACGAAACACACCCCCGTACACACACAACATCTAGTTAATAAGATCCTGTTTCACTATGGTGATTTTAATCTATGTTAAGTGGACATAGCCAAGCAAACCACCACCAGAGTAAAGAGACACACAGGATAGAAGAAAAGGGCCAATATTCAAAATATTTAGAGGACTCACACAACTCAGTTTAAAAAGGATCCAATTAGACATTTCTGAAAAGCATATATACAAATGGCCAACAGGCGTGTGAAAAGATGCTCAAACTTACTAATCAGAGAAGTGTAAATTAAAACTACAGCAAAATATCGCTTTACGCCTCTTAGAATGGCAAGTATCAAAAAGGTGAAAGAAAGTGCTGTTTGAAAATGCAGAGTAGAAGGAACCCTTGCATTCCTGTGATGGAAATGTAAATTAGTACGGCCATTATAGAAAACAGTATGAAGGTTCTTCAAAAAGTTAAAAATAGGACTAAGGTGAGATCCAGCAAACCCATGATTGGGTGTATACCCAAACAAAATGAAGTCATACGCCAAGACATCTACACTTCATGTCCATTCTAGGATTATTCATAATAAACAAGTATCCACCCACGGATGGGGGAATTAAAAAGTGTGTTGTATACGTGCGTGTCTGTATAGGACACTATTTTCCTCTGCAAAAGAAGGAAATCTGGTCATTCGCACAACATGAGTGAGCCTGAAGAACATTATGTTAAGTGGAACAAGCCAGACGTGGAAGACAAATAATGGCTGCTCTCATTTCAAAGTGGAATCTAAACAACTTGAACTCAGAAGTGAGAGTAGAAGGGCTGTTACCGGGGGCTGGGTCAGGAGCAGGAAGTGGAGGGCTGGGGGAGATGTTGGTCAAAGGATAAATAATTTCAGTTAGAAGTCAATTCAGGAAACCTGTTGTACCACACAGTGATTTTATGTACTGTAATGATGAAAATTGCTGAGAATAGGTTTTATAAGTATTCTCACCACAAAATGTATCTGGTATGTAGCTAGCTTGATTTAGCCGTACAATAAAGTATCCACATTTTCAAACAATATGTTTTGCATAATCAACATGTATCATTTTTATTTGTCAATTAAAATATTTTAAAATTTGGTTTCATGACTCATTTTAATTTTCATATAATAGACTGGATTTAAATTATGTCTAAGTTCTTGTGATGATTCCATGAAATACCAAGGTAGAATGAAATAAAGCCATGCCCACAGGCCACTACTGCAAAAAACAGAGATTCAACATTTTGGGGGGCTTAGCGGCATGAAGATGGCTCTTCTCACTTAAAGAGTCACTTCAATTGATACCAGTCTTCTGTTAAGTGAGATATTTTATTTTTAAAACCAGTTACCACTGTTTTTGGTCATTTACTTCCATAGCATTTACTCTGTCATTTAAATGATTCCAGCAAGCTACCAGCCTATTCTCCATGTTAATCCTTTTAAGTATTTAAGAGATTGCCAGAACATGTCCCGACATCTAAAAAAAAAAAAAAAAAATCATTAAGTTACAGATATTCTGGAACCAGTTTCTATGAGGAAAGAAAAGGATAAAAAGGAAAGGGAGAAGGAAGGCAGATGGAAAAAGATGAAGATGGAGGGAGGGAAGGCAACAGATGACTGAAGGATGAAGGGGGAGAAAGTGAATAATAAATCAGCCAATTACTAACCCTATAGAGTCCTTTGTTTATTTTTGTTTGCTTTATTTTCCCATCTGGCTAGTATTTTTTAAGAATGTGGCAACATATTTTAAAGGCTACTTTTCCAAACATCTCCTTAGAATAATCGTTCATCACAAAGACTTCGATTTCAAAACCCATAAATAAGGGAAGATGTCACGTCCAGCAGCAAAACTGACAGGGGTGCCCCTTGCCAGGAGCAAGCAGCCACAGCAGCCTCAGCCAGTCACAGCTGCTGTCTGCCAGCACAGATGGGGACACAGAGCAGTAACAGGAATCGGCATGGACTTGCTGGGTGAAATTTTCAGGCAGAAGGTCATTTTGGGGGAGATGCAGAGATGATGAAAGGTCATCAAATATTTTAATTTCCTGGTTAGATTTTTCAGTCATCTTGTTGGTCGAGTATATCGTAGTCATTATTTTCTTTATCATGTAGTCAAAGCAAGAGAATAAAAATGCTCCTTAACCAATAAAGGCAGAATACTTTCAAAACTTTCTTTTGGAAGAATATGTTGAAAAGAGGAGGCCCATGGAGTAATAAGCAGAGCAAAATACAATATGTAATTTGCAGTTTGTAAAGCCTGGCTTTAGTGGGCAGATTGAGGATTCTCATTTTACTCACTGAAAAAATTTTGGTTCTTACCCACCAAACTATGGGAAGTTGAGTGTAGGAAATAATTTTTTAAAAACTGGTTTGACTTTGATTCTGATACCTAATATATTACAACTTGAATTTGCCCCTCGTAGGGTACAAAAGCAGAAAGTCAAGAGTGGACAGCAGAGATTTAATAGCTACTGTTGTATTTTTGAAATCGAGCTGTTTTTATTTACCTTTCACATTTATATTTAAGTAACTAAATATCCATAGTTCAACACTGACTGGCTTTTGCATCATCAATAGAATAACGCAGTATCTGAATGTCAGTGTTACGCTCTGAGCCTTGTCATTTATATGAGAGGATAATTCCTTCCAGTCATTTTAGTAGTTTAGGTATTTTTCCCATAGTTTAATAATTTTCTACTAACAAATAATTTATATTATTTTTAATATTTACACATCTTTGTGAGTCTTTGTCTTTAAGTGACTGTTATTCAATGTTTAAAATAGAAATTATTTTGCAAAAGGTTTATAACTAATTTATGACTGCTAATTCATGTCACTGAACCCCACTAACCTCAACTATAAAAATAAACTAACTTGGACAGATACTTTTAAGGCTAATTCTGCTACTGAAATATCTTTTTAACATTAATATAGTTTAAATAGATGATACATATGAACATATACAAAGAATACACACATATTCTTTAACTCGATAATCTACTGTGTCACATAAAGCAGATTTTCTTTCCATCTTTATGATGTTTCACTATCGCTTCTATAATTTTCACATTTTAAATGAAATTATCTATTTCTATCTCTCTGACCCTAGAGTCTCTCTCCTTTTGATGATCCATACGTTAGCCAAAACATGAGTGACTTTTGGTTACCTAAAAGGTCCCTATATCCGCTGAGGCCAAGATCTATTCTCTGTGTCATATTTGCCTAGAGGAAACACCCGTGCTTTAAAGGCACCAGGCAGAGCATCTAACGTGTCAGAGTAACGTGTTGAAGTTGCCATGGTAACACAGAGACCAAAGCTTAGGGATCAGTCAGCAATGATGATTGGATAACTTGTTAAAGTTGAAATCACTAAAGGTGAGTATCACAGGAGGTGTGCAAATGTACAAAGGGTGGACACAACCATTCAGTGATACAGTAGCAGTGTAATATTAAAAGGAAATCTCATTAAACTGAGTTAACTCCATGAAGTGCACCCCCCATCTAATTCCCATCCCCCAGCCACGCTCCCAGGCTTCTTTTCTCGGTACTCACGCTCCTTGCTCCCTCAGCCTCCCTCGCCTGCGCCCAAGCATCCATCCCTGTGCCTCACACATGTCAGACAAATGCTGCATCCCACCTGTTCTGGCTGCTTCTTAGCCCACATCAAGCTGGCTACACCATGAGTAGAAGGCAACACTGAAATTTAATACAGGTAAACTAAAAGGGACAATTAAAAGGAAGATTTTGTTATAAAACCCAGACTCACACTTTATCTCTGAAATGTGATACCGTAAATGCTGTACTCCATCTCCCAATATTTGTTCTGCAATTATTTTATGCTAATGGAACTTCAGTTTTTTAGTTGGGCAAATGATTTTGGAAGTCAAAACTGCACTTTCCAGCCTTTCTTCCGACTTAAGGAGGTCATATGATTATGTTCTGGTGAATGAGGAAAATTTGTCTGCTGGATTCTCTAATATGCCTTATGAATGAGCTGGGGCACAATACGGGTCTGGGCTGCCATATCTCCCCCCCCACCCACCTCTGGCTTTATATGAAATCAGCACTCTAGGACTCAGTAACGTGTAGCGCCCAATCTCAAAAACAAAAGTGTAAGTTAAAAGTAAGTGTAATTCTTTAAAAATTTACATAAAATGAAGAGTTCTAATTATGCTGAGCCAGAAGCTCAACTGTCATCCTACGGTCCATCCCCAAGATCTTAACTGGGAACATGATCCTGTGCTAGGACATCACAGGCCTGATTTCTTAGTCCCTATTAACTTCTGGGGACTTTATGTAGAGCAGCCTAATAGCTGAGACTAATGCCCAGAGCATGTAAAATAGCTCTAAATAATTCTAATCAAGACTTAATCTCCATACTGCAGAAAATGTCTCTTGTCATATAATAGAATAACGATCCAACATAGGAACAAAATACCCGAGGGACTGCCCCTCCTGGACATAGAGGTAGCCTTGGGTCAGGGCATAAAATGTGACTGACACATTATTTCATCAATTAAATGCTTCCAATTCAGTATCCTGCTGTTAGCTGTAGATATTCTGCTATATTCTCAAAGGGAGTAAATATTCAGAAGGTGAAGGAATTTTCCATCACTTCTGTATCAGTTTGGATCTGTCCAACACTTAGTGTGGGACATTGTTTTCTATTTCCTTAGTACATCAGAAATCTTCCTTGTTTATATCGATTTCCTTTGCTCACCCAAAGAATTGAGAAAAATAAAACAGTCCTCATCAACTAAAAGCTCTCTCCTCACACCCTCCCACTGTTATGTGGGCAGGCTGACAGAAAAAGGAAGCTTCCTGAAGTATTTCAGGACATCTTTTCTTCTAGTTTCTTGTTCTTGTGTAACGAAGACACTTTCCTAACTTAACATCGCTAGTCTAACCACACGACAAGTCACACATCGTTCATAGGCCTACGATGAATCAAGATGCTTATTTCTTCTCATGGGCAATTCTCTTGTGTTCTGCCTTACAGCCAATAACTGTAGTATTTTGTCATTTTACAAACTACTGACTTTGTTCATTTCTAAATATTTCAAAAACTCACTTTCCTTGTTATCTCATTTCACTATGTGCTATATCCAATTGTTAGGAATCACAATGAAGCCATTAAAAATTACAGTTTGTTTTTAGTCTGTCAGCCTCGTGTGTGTGTGTATTTCTATGAAGAGTTTTCATGGTCTTTTCACTAAGACAGTCTATTTTCTATATGTATGTACTTGAAATTTTCCAGAGAAAAGCAAGTTTTTGAATTTTTCCTAGTACTTTCATCTGCTTTCTCTGAGAACTAATCCCAATAAGTCTTGTAAAATGTTATTTTTCTATTGTTTATCCTCATGTTCCTAGTGGTATATAGATCAAATAACTGGTCAATTATGCTTCTAGGGAATTGGTCAATATTAGAAGCGAGAAAGACTGCTGCTCTTTAATTTGCCCCTAGGTAGTATAAGAAAGCATGTCACCAGAATCATAGGAGGTACCATAGACCCATAAACAGAAATGCAGAGTACAGACAACCTTTGGCACTTATTTTTGAGGAAAACTTCAGTTAGTTAGAATGGTAATTGAATAGAGACCAAGAAAAATTTAGTGACTGAGCCATAAGTTAAAGGCATGTTTTGACTGAGGCAACAGACATGCTTAATACTGTGCCCTGACTGATAATGGTATTAAGACTGACCAGGATTGAGAATCCATTCCAGAAATGAGAGAGAGAGAGGGAGAGAGAGATTTACTGTCCAGATGGTGAGTCAGCCCAGAAAAATCAAGGCAGAAGGCAGGGTCAAGGATCTAGAGGTAATTGAAAGGCAACACACAGGACATGAACGGCTCAGGGTCCCAGATTTCTCACTCTGGTGTACAATTTCCAGCCAAAGGCCGGCTCTTTAACCCCAGTTTACATGAAATCACAAAAGGAGTTGGCTGAGCCACAACTCTAATCAATGTGTGTTTATCATACATATTTTGATGCATATTTTTATTTTAGTGGCTTTTAGCCTTATTGTATTTTGTCATTTACTTGAAGTCCTAACTCGAATGTCGCCTTATGCATGAAGAGTTCCCTTGTGTTTGTGTATACATGATGCTGCTCCCTTCTCCGGAAATAAATAGCTCTTGCCTCATAACTTCTTTACAGTAAAGAGACAAATCCACAGAGACAAAGACGTTTCACAAGATATATATCTCATAGGGAAAATGTATCCAGAATATTTACAGAACCCTTGAAAATCAGTAATAAAAAATTAACCCAGTTTAAAAATAGTCAAAGGTTCAAATAGACATTTCTCCTGAAAAGACAGACAAACGCCGCTAAGCATATGAAAGAAGTCCAACATCATTAGTTATTAGAGAAAGCAAGCCAAAATTACTTCATACCCACCAGGGCAGCCACTACCAAATGAAGGACAGTAACAAGTTTGGGGAAGATATGGAGAAACTGAAACATTGCTGGTGAAAATGGAAAACAGTGAGGATACTGTAACTTTGGAAAGTAATTGGGCAGTTCCTCACAGAGTTAAACATAGAGTTACCAAACATGATCAACAATCCCACTCCTACTATCCGAGAGAAGTGAAAAGAATGTCTACACAAATCTGCACATGACCACTTATAGCAGCATTTTTCAGAAGAGCCAAAAAACAACAACCGAAGTGTCCATCAACTGAAGAATGGCTAAACAAATGTAGTATGTTCACACAGTGGAATATTACTCAGCCTTACAAAAGCATGAAATACGGACAGTAGTTCCAATGTAAATGCACATTGAAAACATTATGCTAAATAAGAGAAGCCAGACACAAAAGCCCATCTATTGTGTACTCCATTTTAATGAAATTTCCAGAAGTGACAAATCTGTAGATACAGTATATTAGTGACAAAAAGCAGAAATTCGATTGTCAAAGGCTTGGGACCAGGGGAGGGGGAGGGGGAGGGACAAGTAATAGGAACAAAGCTTCTCTGGGGGGCTGTGAAAATGTTCTGTTATTAAATAGTGGTGATGGCTGTGCACCTTTGTGAATAATTTAGTAACCACTGAATTATGAGAATTTTAAAAACTGAAAAATATATGTAAAAAACTTGTTATGGCAATAAGCAACATTCATTCTCAGAAGGAATTGGAAGAGATAAATCATCGACAGATATCGTGTCAACCCAGGCAGAAGTGAAAAGAAATCATCCCTATCTCCCCTCTTCCTTCCTTCTCGAGCCCTGTTCTTCCTGAGGCCTTGGTGGGAAAGGGGAAGCAGCATGTGTGTAGCTCCTTCCTGCCCACCTGCTGATCAAGCTTATCAGTTTCTCTGGTTACACCCAGGTCTGCACCAGAGTGTGAGAATCCAGAATAATCACCACGAGCTGGTCCTGACAGTTACAGAAAGTGACAGGAAAGGGAAGAAGAGGGGTATTTGTTAGCTGGTATTAATAAAGGTTTAAGGCTCATACAACGTATCAGCCCACAAACACCTCCTCCCAGTCTCCTCAAACAACAGCTTGCCAGAAGCCAGTCAAAACCCTTCCAAGTGTATCCCCCCTCGCTTTGATAAGCCCTACAGCTAGATGTCTTGAAATAGACTTGCACTGAGTTCTGTGTTTGAAGGTACACGAGACCCTCTCAACTTTCCACCTTAGCTCTGTAGAGCTGACTGATATTACAGAGAGCAACCAGCTCTATGCCGCCTTCCTTAATATCATAAAGAACAAATAGCCTCATGGGGAAAGATGGGGAATAGTCACAAGCAGCCAGAGAGCAGTAGGCTGCTGAATGTGGAGCTGCAGCCAGCTCACCGATACCAATATCTAACCCTCCTGCCAGCTGGATCCGCCAGCCTGACCTGTCACCTGTCCCACGGCTAATGCTGTGCCTACTCCCTGAGCGGCCAACTAGAACACATTCCCACCCACCTGCTGTTCGCTCCAGGTGCTGCGACACACACAGATGTGCAGCTCAAGACTCTTTCCTCATCTCATTCTTTAGCAATGTAGGACAATGGGTAATTTTGTCCTGCATTTCACAGGTTAGGATCTATAGTAGGCACTTGCCTTGTGACAGGCAAGCTTGACTTTGCTTCCTTTGGGCAACTCACATTATTATCCTCTTGAGCTTCAGCTCCTTCCTCTGTAAAATTATAATACTTTTGAAGTAAAAAAGTAGTTTGGAGTAATGCAGACAACTACTGCAGAGCATCTAACAGTGCTGGCATCATCTATGTAGAAGAAATGGGGCCATTATTGATGTCCTGTTCTTTTCTTTCATGTTTTTTTTCTGGTACTGAGGGTTGAACTCAGGACCTTCTCACTGAATTACATCCCCACCCCTTTTTATTTTCATTTTTTATTTTGGACAGGGTCTCGCTAAGTCACTAAGTTGTCCAAGCTGGCTTAAGCTTGCAGTTTTCTTGCCTCAGCCTCCCAGAGCACTGGGATTTCAGGAATACACAACCACACCAGCTTCCTGGGTTTATTTTTAACAGCACATTCGCATAAAAAGAGGCAGACGATTCCCTAAAAATTAGTCCTTGAAAAAATTAGTTTGCAAAATAACTTAAATTTACATGCTTTACTTTTTCACAGTCCTAATAATTTTTGTTTAACAACATATAATCAAATATATTCTTTTGTATAGTGGCCAAACTAAGCTTGATTTGCTACTTAATAACCCTAGGAGTATATTCAAATGGTAGCTGTGTTAGTCTACTTTTTGTTGCTGGGACAAGTATCTGTCATAAAAATTTAAAGGAGAAAAGGTTTATTTTGGCTCACAGTTTCAGAGGGTTCATTCGGTGGTCAACTGGTGCTAAGGCAGAAATAGCAAGGTAGAAGGGGCAAGGGAGATGAAAGCTGCTCAATTCATGGGTGCCAGGAGGCATAGAGAGAGTAGAAGGACCAGAGAAAGAGCTATAACCCTCCAAAGGAACAGCTCCAGTGACATACCCCCCCCACCTGGGCCCGTAACCCCATCTGCTAACAGCACATTCAGCTGTGAACTCAATTGGTTAATTAGTAGCACTTCCATCACCCAGTCATGTTTCAAAGGTCCCACCCTCCAAACACTTGAGCCATTTAGGGAATATTTTTTATTCAAATCGTAACTGTAGCAAATCATAAATTCACTAAATGTGCCCATTATAAAGTACTTTTTCTATCAAAATTTGGCATTCACAGAATGTGACTTTTAGTTTTCCCAGGTACTTTTATGATGCAGTTATCCTTTCTAAATCCAAATTTAAACAAACTCGCTAGCATTTCACCAATTCCTTGAACTGCATATCAACCTTAATTTAAAAATCATGTTTTTAGCAAGTGATTTTTTTAATTTAAAATTTAAAACAGAATTCAAATTTTAATTAAGGTTCATTTACAATTAAATTGAATTTTCACTAAGTTAAAATTTAAAATTTAGTTTAAAGACATCTGACATAAACCAGAATTAGCCAAGAATCCTATTCAAAGATGAAATGTTGACATTTTGGGTTTCTAACAAGAAACTCAAAAATTGAAAAGTGATCAGCAGTTTGCAGAAAGCTTCAGCATATAAAGCTGAATTGAGGGGGTGAGAATATTTAGAAGAAAATACTTCAATAGATTAGATATTTCGTACCCTGAATTACCTTGGTTTTACTTGTGATCTGTGTTAAATTGTAAAGATTAAAAGACTACTTAGAAATCTCAAAAATATTAAAATGCACATACTAATGTGTTAGCAAATTGAAACCAAGTTTAAAGTTTTGAAACAAAAATTAGTATAAACTGCAAGTTTTTCATTCAAAACGCTAAATTTTAACTGTCCAGAAAAATAAGTTTAATCATCATAACTTTTTTGGACATTTTTTCTAAAAGTTAGGCAATTTCTTTTAAAACCACTAGTTCTCAGCATATTCATCAAGGACATCTATACAAGGGAAAAAACATGGCCTATTCTTTCTGTGTGACTTGGAGAGAAGTGAGCTGCAAGCCCCATTTCAAAGAGATGCTTAAAAAGTTCTTAATAGAACAAGAGGACTTCATTCCAGCCAAGACTATCCAGATCCTGCTTGGCTGTAGAAGTTCTACCCACCCGCTCCCCACTAGCCACTCTAAAAGAATGATTCTTCATGTCTCATATCCCTGTCACATTGTCCCTAGGGTCTGACTTTGAGGAATTCTACCACTACCTTTGAGGAAGCCGAAGAAAGCCCAATGAGATAGGGGCAAATCTAGGTTGAATCTCATTCAGTCATTACTGCCCTGTTCCTAGGCAGTCACTAATGTAAGAATTAATTCATCAAATGACCAAACTGGCAAACTAAATTTACTAATTTACAAAAATACAATGCTTTTGATAGCTTTAAAATCAATAAATTAAGAACATTTAAGAAAAGTGTCCAAGTACAGGTACTCCTTGACTATACTTCTCTATATGTAGTACCGTGCTCTTCCTGTGACAAAGCTCCCATGGTGAGCGGGCCTGGCCCACAGATCCCACAGATATAAATGAAAGGCAGACTCTGAAATCATCAAATCCTGGGTCAAAGGAACACAGAGAAGAAACCAAGGAGGTGTGGACAGAAGAATCCAGAAAGATAAGAAGGTTAAAGTAGGGAGTCAAAGATGAGATGCTAAACTAGGGTAGAGAAAGCAGATTAGAATTGGAGTTTGCCGAGGTGAATTCCAGAGACCAGATGAATAGTGCCCACTATGGACATTCCGTAGAGGGTCTGTTACAAGGGATTAAATTGGTTTAAAGGTAGGAGAGTAGCATTAATATGCTCCGTCCTGTGACCCAGCAGTGAGATTCCCTCCATTTATATACCATGTCTCCCTACCAGGTGCCGTGGATGTTTGCCTAAACAAGGAGAACAGAAAGAAACATGGTCTTTGGAACCTGGAATCAGAACAGGTTGGAACTCTCTGAAGTCACTTATTATTTATGGGATTTTGCAAAATTTACTTAACACCTCTGATGGTAAACACATAAAATATGGGGATAATTACACCAACTTCAAAGAGTTACTAAGAAGAGTACATGAGACATGCAAAGTGCTAGAAACAGGACCTGATAAAAAGTAGATGCTTAATAATAATGGTAGCAACCTCTATCTACCAAAACTATCCCCACAGACGACTTTACTCCTTCTCGTTGATACATCTGGCCTTCACAATTTTTTCAAGAAATCTGACCTCCTCAAAGCATGTTTGAGTGCTGCTTCTGGTTTGCTGCTTATTGGAGTCATTTGCACTTAGATATCTCACTACTGACTTTCTTACTGATGCACAGATAAGATTAAACTTGCTTCATTTGTTAAAAAAATAATTCAATTCCCTTACTTATTTCGATGACTCCATGAAAACTAACTCATGGCTTATTTCTCATAATTGCTCCTATTCGACTAAGCTTTTGTGATTTATAGTTGCTAGCGATTGAAAACTCTTACCTCTGGTAGGATATAAAATTTAACTGCCAATGTGTCCAGCCAGCTATTGTTTGTTAAGGCACTTGCAGAGATCAGATATTTTGATGATAATATTGTGAACTTAGTAGCTAGTCCTACAGGAGTTTCTAAGGAATTGTTCTCTGAAAAACTCTCTGAAGTCTATTCCCCTTCTATCTTTTCAGCTTTTTAATTAAGCACTTAACTATGATCTCTAGTCTACAAATAGAGTCTCCCAAAGAAAACATATCAGTCCTGGCTCCATCGAGGCAGTTATTTCCCCATGTGACACCAATATCCCTGTCCTTGTCATGCCACAGGCAAGCTGAATTGAGTAATGTGTGCCGAAGGCTTGTGATTTTGAGATTTCTCTGCGACTTAATACAATCTCTATGAGCAATTTCCCAATATTTAACCTTTCCAATGCAGGCAGAGTCCAGAAACTAGTAAAATTCTTGGAAATTTTTGCTTAGACAATGAAAGGATCAGAACATTTGTTCTTTCAGAATATGGAGAATTTAGAAATGATTTTTTCTGAGATTCCATGTATAAACTGTTAAGAGAGAAGCCTTCGTGTAGGGCAGAAGGAAAAATGTAAGGGGGGAAGAAAGAAAAAGAGAGAGAGAGAGAGAGACCCATGACAAGGGAGTTAGAGAAGGGTTAGGAGACAGGGCAGAGAAAACAAGGAACGTGTTGCCAATATTCCCACTCAGACTTCTCTGCCGTGTGTTTTCTCTGCTCCAGCACTTCCCTGTTGCTTTTTTGTATTGTCCTCCATGGTGTAACGTGGCTCTTGGGCTGTTCAAAGTACTCCCATTTTCCGGAGAAAAGAGAATGTGTCCTTATGAATATTAATCTCTTAAGATTATTTCTATTTTACTGGTTTCCAGAATGGATTAGAAGCAGGCGGCTGGGCACAGTATGTTCTGAATGTCCTTTCCCCGTGAGAAAATGAAGATAACACCTCGCTTACCTAGTAACACTCATAACAAAGCCAATTTGCTCCAACAGTTTGAGTTCAGAGGTGTGAGGTGACAGTAACTCGAACATTTAGAGTTTTGCCTTTTCTCTATTTTTTCTTTTTCTTTTATTTTATAGTGTGAATTAATGTAAATTCACAATGTAAAAATAAACTAATCTAGTGAAAAATTCAACAGTTGTTATTCAGTATGGATTATACTTTATAAGTATTTAACACTCTTTACCCAATAATCCCAAAGTACATCCTTTTAGGTGTCCCAATGTAAATGGGTGACACCTTGCTGTTAGCCTAACGGAATACAGAAATGTTTCCAAACCAAAAACAAAGATGACAAAAATATATATATAAATAAAGATGACAAATCATAAGGAATACACTCTTCTGCCGCAGTATCTCTTTGGCTGTTGCTACAATGAAACTTTCCTCTTCAAACCTGCATAGGAGCATGGAGGCGCCACTAGCAGAGGAAGAACACATGGTTTCAGTTTAGCAGCACTCATCCATCAAGCCCTCCCTAGTCAGCATAGCCATGTCCTTCCCCCTCCTGTCCTCTCCATGTACGTGTCATTTGGCATCCTTCCTGTTAATTGGATTAATGGCTGAAGAACAATCAGACCATGAAACCTAGAGGTCAGGGGCTATTTCAGCACACACTGCACCAAACTAAAAATACCTCCTGCTAAATACATTCAAATTACTAAAGAAGATCAGAATCTAGATGGATGATCTTATTTAAATATTGTCCCCTAGGTACCTTGCTTAGTTTCTAATGTATGCTACTCTCCCTCTGTTCTACATGTGGCTGTAGGAGGTCCGTGTCAAGGACTAACAGGGAGGCTTTGTGAGCACTGTGCAGTGTCAGCAGAGAGAAAGGGCTGTGCTCCGGGCTCTCACCGGGGAAGCAGAGCTGGGATACAGTCAGGATTGGGTTATGTGTGCATCAGGCCATTTCTCAGCCTTGCTATTGGCCTGCAGAGCAGCTTTCTGCTGCCACGGAACAAAGCTGTGCCTTGCTGGCCAGCCAGTACCTGGTGTCAGAATCCTCCATTCACCATCCAACGTGGTCATCATCGCACCACTTTTATTTTCTGTCACTGCAGGCAGCTGTGGCCGCATCAGCACATTCTCAGAGGAAAGGAATAAGTTTGAAAGATGTCTGTGAGTTTATATAGCTCCAGACTATCTCAAAAAACTGCTAAATGCCACAGTGCTTGCCCACAGTCGGGAAAAAGAGAAAAAGCAAATTACCTTCATGGAACAGGATAAAAGGGAAAGGCGCCTCTGTGTTGCAAAGGCAATTAAGAAAGTAGTCAGACGTTTTGGAAGCTGACACTTTTTGAAATAGAGAATTTCCAAATATAAAATGTTACTGATGGCAAGAGTAATTTTTTAATCTCTTCATGAACCTCTAACTCGAGGTGGCGTAGTTCCAGGGTAAAGCCTGAGGCACACTCAGAAGCCAAAGCTTGCCAGAGAGCAACTTAATAAAATCCAACTTCACTTTCCCTACTTTCTCCAGACTTTGAAACGGGGGCATTTTTTTTGTTTTATTTTGTTTGTTTTGTTTTTATATCCATTACCAAACACAGAGGATGGACGTTTGTTGTCTGAGGTAGCTGTGTCTTCCAACCTTCTGAATGCCACACAGTACAGATGCTAGGTATGTAAAGACTACGTCGTCTCTCAGCACACTGAGTATTCTGCATAAAGTAATAGGGGGCCAATCTGGGTCCGAGGAAAAAGTAACCCCTTTATAATAAAATGGTAACACCCAAAAAGTTTCTCCAACACAGTTGTCCCTTGGTCTCCACAGAAGACTGGTTTTCAGTTCCACTCTACTCCTCTGAAGTACCAAAATCCCCAGATGCAGAAGTTCCTTAAATAAAATGGTATAGCATTTGCCTATATAATCTATGCTCACACTCCTGTACACATTAAATCATCTCTTGATTGGTTATAAGTCCTAATGCAACATAAATGTGATATAAACAGTTTTACTATATTATTAGAGAGCAATGACAAGAAAAATCTGTATGTGTTTACTACACACAATTTTTTTCAAATATATTTAGTACAGGGTTGAATCTACCAATGCAGAATCCATAGACACAGAGGGCTGACTCTACAGTGTATAGAGACTTTCCCTCAAGTCCTAAATGTTCTGCCTTCTCTAGCTGGCTTTCGGGGGACAGCTCTTGGCCTTTGACCTGGCCCTCCGGCCCACTTTGGGAGCAGGGGATTCCTCTGTCCCATCCATCTGTTTCCGGCAGCAGAGGGTAAGGAGAGTAGGTGCGGTCCTGTGTAAGCCGAAAACTCAGCAGATGCCTTGACAGAGCCTCTCTTCACTTCATTTTCCCCAGTTTTTCCCCTTCCCTCCTCTCCTGCTCCCCCGCTGATGGCTTCCGCACAAGATACGCAAAACAGCTGAGTACACAATACTGTTGTTACACTCAGGAAAGATTTCAGATAATTTATAGTTACCCATTTAAAAAGACACTGATTTAGAAGCAAAGAACCAAGAGGCAAATTTCTGGGATATCTCAGGTTACTGAAACTGTTTCTTATGCAGTCCTGTGTAGAATAACACCGGGGTTTTAGAATCAGCCTGAGTTTGATTCTACTCTCACCATTATTAGCTATTGGCCATCAGAAAAATCACGGAAACTTCTACAGCCCCAGCTGTCTCATATAGAAAAAAGAATATTTTGAGAATTAAACATAAAGATCTTATTTTTCTGGTGTCATTAATCAGCCGAGGGATCTTTTTGCTCATTTCAGATAGAAATCATGAATTGTTGAGGTGCCCCAGGCTTTGAGCAGCAGCAGCTCTCCGCCCTTAGTGTAATAGCTCTGAGCTCTGAGTGCCAGCAGCTGTTAGTATTACGGGCTTATTGTTGTGGCTCTTGGAAGCTTTCAGTCAGCCCTCTCAGCTGCCCAGCAGCCAGGGCCCACAGTGACCTCGGGGTTTCCTGGAGTTCTTCCAGCAGCCTCCACTGGCCCTCTGGGGCTCTCCACAGCTCACTGCAGGTCTCTGCTGCTCTTAGCTCTTTTGCTGCGCCACCGACTCTCTGGAACTCTTCAGGGCTAATAGCGTCTAGTGTCAGCAGCTCATTCCACTCTACCCAAGAATCGTGAGTGGGCAAAGGACACCAGAGTGAGGTTTTTACTGGAGTTCTACCCCACTAAGGGTTGAACTATGTCCCTTCAAAATGTATGTTTCAACCTTAACCCCTAGTACTTCAGAAGATGCCTTATTTGGAATTAGGATAGAAGTAATCGAGTTAAAATGAAATCAGCAGAATTAGGCCTTAATCCAATACAGCTTATGCACTTACATAAAGGGGAAATTTGGATGCAGAAGTAGATACACATGAGGAGAAAACATCTTGGGAGCGTGAAGATAGAGACTGGAGTGATGTATCCACAAAAGCTAAGGGACACCAAATTTTGAGAAAACTACCAGAAGTTAAGACAGAGGCCTGGAGCAGGGTCTGCCTCACACTCCTTGGAAGCCCGCCCCACTGACACCCTGATCTCAGACTTCCAGCCTCCAGAACTTTGAGACAATAAATACTGTATCTGCTACTTAAACCAACCAGTATTCAGCATTTTGTTAGGGAAGCTTTAGCAAACTAATCTACTTTTAAAATTCTACTCATTTTCCTAAACTACCCCAGCTGTTTCACTTGACTTCTCTTGTTGCCACTTCATTATTGAGTACTATTTTATATTCTCCCAGGGATCCATTAGCTTTTTCCTTCTGGCTGTTTTGTTTATTCCAGCCTCTTGAAACTTTGGAATGATTGACATGCAGTCTTATTTGTATTTTATTGGTTAAAACTGAGAATTGAGTCAGACTAAAAAGCAAGTACAGGCCCCAGATCCCTGCTTCCAGGAGGGCCGCAGAAGCTCCAGGAAGCACTGGGTGGCTCAACTTTGAATATCTGCAGTCTGAAGTTAACTACAATCAGTGTCCCTCCTACGCCAGCCCTGAAACTTTCACCATGAAATTCCAGCGGCTAACATGAATCACCTATTTAGTTTTTTTCTCTGGTAAGAGGACAAGTATTACAGAAAAGGATTACCAGTTTTCATTATTGTTGTTGGTTTTGTTTCGTTTTGTTTGGCTCTCCAATATCCAACAGTTCATTCAAATTAGTACCCAAATTCCCTTCTGGGATAAGTCCCTAATTCTAATATCTGTTTGGGGAAATTCCCCAATCCTGACTACTTTTGCCCAAGAATGAAGAGACTCAAAATCTTTCCGGCCTGTTA
>PVJO010011720.1:0-58547 GCA_004026905.1 Hystrix cristata
TCCTGCGGCGGTGACGACCGTCATCATGCTATTTCTGTGCCCCTTTGCTGTCCCAGCTGTCTGGAAGCCACTCAATCAACGCCCCACTTTCAACTCTCACCATTAAAGTACCTGCACACCTTTGGCTCCTCTATAGGGGCTGAGTGGACCAATGTTCTTGAAAATACATCAGAAAAGTGAGAAAATAATCCATGAGACTCAGCTGGGGGAATGTGGTTGAGAGAAAGTTTTTTTCAATTAATGATATTACTTCGGATGAAATTCAAGAACTGTGGCAAAGATAAGAGGAGATTTCTTGACCCAAAGGATGTGATGATTGAGCATATTTATAAACCGAGGGAACCAGTTCTAGAGAGAAGAAGGTGAAAAATACTAAAGACAGAGAAGGTAATTGGTTGGATAAATAACTTGGCATAGGAAAGAGGAAAACTGTTCTTCCTTTGGAAAAGGAAAAGGGGAAAGAGAGAAGGGAGAATGAGAATAAAGTGTGCTCACAGTGTGCGGAAGCATGGGACTCTGCTGGTGTCCCGAGAAGCAGGCAGTGAGATGCCCGGGGAGGGAGAGAGTGTCCCACAGCGGGGGAACTGTGCCCCAGAGCTCAGTGTGTGGCGTGCCAACGCCTGCTGAGCAGCGCCCAGGGCTCCTCGGGATGCGGATCTGTGCTGGAACCAAGGAGAAGGCAGGCGGCAGCACTCAGAATGGGAGCTGCCAGCTGGCCAGCGAGGTGACACTGATGAAGCAGAGCACCGCCTCATGACTTTGTTTTTTTTGTTTGTTTGTTTGTTTTTGTTTTGTGGTGCTGGGGATCGAACTCAGGCCCTTGTGCTTGCAAGGCAAGCACTCTAATCACTGAGCTAAATCCCCAGCCCCATGACTTTGTTTTTAATCTTGTCTCCCATCAAAGGTCTCCCTGGCCTGTGCTGCTAACAATTTAAGTTACCATCATTTTGAATTTCTCAATTTGTCATCCCGGAGAGTTCCCCTGAGTGGTGGGAGACCTTCGGGATCACTTCTAGGGCAATTCACTCCCTCCCCGAGTAAGGGTCACTGCCGCTTCCTCCCTGTGCCAGGAATGTTTGCATTTAACGACTGGGGGGGGGGGAGCCTGAGGCGCTTCCCTTCACAGTGGAGAAATCTAAGATCAGAGGTACTTTGTCTTGTGTGTGGAACTTTTTTCTTAAATGAAACCCAGATATATTTCTAACTCACCTGATAATTTTGGGACTGTCGATGTGTAAATTCCCTTTCTGTTTCTCTCTCACCCATGTCTCTCACCCTGTCTGCCACCCAGAATCGATGTTTCATCCTACATAAGGAAGCCTTCAGATGTAAGAAGGGACTTTTTTGCCTGGATCTTTCAGGGATGGTTTGGAAGCTATAAGAAGGAGTTGTTCCCAGTTCCTCATCGAGACTTTCCGTTTCCGGCCGTCTCCAGAAGTGACAAGTTTCTCACCCTGGACTGGCAGGAATAATGGGTAAGCTGTCTGAAGCGTAGGGAGGATTTGGAGGAGGTTGAATGGCAGTGTGTCTTTATGGCAATTTTAAAAATTTAAATATACACCACAATGTTTGATCAGCCCCTGTGCAGCGATTCGAGCTGCCTACTTCTGTGCCTCTGGAGAGAGAGCCAGAAAAAACAGCCAAGTAGGGTTTATTTTATTTATTTTTTAGCTGCTGGTAAAGTAACTGAGGCAGGACAAGCTCTAAACCAGCTACAGCTGGGCAGAGACCATGAGAGCAGAAGCTTCAGGGAGGCTGGGAGACTAATACCAGGGAACAGAATCGATGTAGACTCCAATTTGGGCTTGAAGGCTGGAAGACTTTGTTGAGGCCCCGTGCTTCCTGCAAGCCTCCAATGGCCGTGACCACCTCCAGGGACTGGGATGGGACTGAAGCCTCAGCGCTCCAGGAGGGGCAGGCGTCGGGGAATGACCTCAAATTCCTGCTGTGACTCTTGTGATCGAGGCTATTGGGGGGAAATCGTTCCCTTTCATAACTCAGTTTCTCTTTGCCATTTGGGAATAATGAAACTGCATGGCAAGGTGGTTCTAAGTGACACTGTGTACAAGCACTTGAGACAGTCTGGGCTGGTGCTTAAATCATGGGGCACTTGGCAGATGCTGGCACGCATCACACCAACTCAAGTATGGCCATTTCTTCTGATTTTTAGTTCATCAGAAAATGTTGAATTTTGGAGCTTTATTTTTGCGAACAGAAGAGGAGAGGAAACAAGCAGAGAAACAGGTCCTGTGTTATCCTAGCAAAAACATCACAGGTGGGTCCACGGGGATGTGGGACACCGAGCTGAGCCGTCCACGGGGATGTGGGACACCGAGCTGAGCCACCCACAGCTACCAGCTTCCTCAGGAGCAAAATGAGAGCTTAAATATAAGTGACCCTTTGTATGCACACTGATCCAGCAAGGCTTCTCCACTAAGTTTGGCTTTGCTGCCTCAATGTCTGAAGATGTGTCAGGTGTGACAACTGGACGGGACTGTGTACTGTCTGCTGCTGGGCAGAGACCGGGGTGCCCATAAACATCCTACAGACCAGGAGGCTCACAGTCCCCCTCAGCTGAAGCAGCAATATTTCCAAAGTTGAGTAGATGAAGTAAATGGTGTGTGTGTGTGTACACAGGCACAATTAGTCAGCATCACATTACTCCAGTGAGATACTTGAGGCAGCTAACTTCATAAAGAGAAAAGGTTCATTTAGCTCACAGTTGTACAGGTTCAAAGCGTGGTCCCTGCCACTAGTCCAGGGAGGGTGGCAGATGGCGACACATCTTGGCAAGGATGCGTATCAGAGCATCCCCACCTTGAACTGAAAGAGACAGAGACAGATGAGGGGAGGAACGGCTAGGCCCCAAAGTCTGCCTCAGGGTGACACCTCCAGTGACTTAAGGACCCCCACAAGGCCCCACCACGCAAAGGGCCACAGTGTCTCCCAGTGTGGCACCCGTGGGACCAAGCCTTGGGTATATGGACCTTTGGCAGACACCCACACTACACCCAGACTACAGCAATGTGTTGAGGAAAATGTATTCCAAGAATTGACAGGCTCGGAAGTTTGAGGACTCGTTTTTGACTTATGAAAAAAACAAGACAACTTTTCCCCATATTAAAATAATTGTCTTTTAGGATGCTTTTCAGGAAAGAGCCTAGAAATCCAACAACATGTGTAAGATGTTAGAATTTCAACCAAATATGTCACCTGTTTTAAACATAATATCCTGTTCTTTGAAGAAAGAAATCATTTCATATTTGGTATCAAGAATTCTTTTCACTTAACTCATTGTTTTTAATCTAGTTTGATGTCCTCGCCTAACTATATGATTATTGCAAAAAAATTAAAATTAAAAAGTGTTTAGTGTAAACTATTCCTTCTTCTTCCCTGTCCTCCTTGTCTTTGTATCATTGCATAAGTAGATTTGGTAATAATTAAGCTTTATCCAGATGGAGGGGTGGAGATCTACTAACAGAATTACCCACAGATGCTACATAAAATCCATCTGGCCAGGAGAAGCGTGAGGTTCAGCTGTCCTTTGGGTAGAAAGCATTTTGCTGTAGCAAAGAAACGCCATCTTCCTAGGAGAGCTGGGGGTTAATAAATCAAAACGCCCTGGTTATTTTTTCCTCCATTTCAGTGTACGCCATATTTAGTTCATATAGGTCACTTAGGAATGACAGCCAGGTACACCAGCAATCTGGTGTGCAGCTGCTGGATAGAGCCTGGGGCTGGGTGGGTCCCCCCACCCGCTGCGCGTGCTCTCTCTCTCTCCTTCCCCCTCTCATTCATTCCTCAACTTGGTTTTAGTTTTATCATATTCAAATGAAAAAAAAATGGTTCCTGGGAAGCATTCAGAGAGCTAGGATCCTTGGAGTTTGTGCTGTGTATGTATGAGTTAAGGCTCACTCGAGGAACAGATTTAATATAAGTGTATATATATATATGATACACAAAGGATTTGTAGGGTAGAGTCAGTTGTGCAAGAGTTCAAAGGTCCTGTCTGTGCTCTGGAGACCCGGAGGATCCAGTCCAAGGTGAAGGCCTGGAGCTCACTGCAGAGCCCTGCTTAGTCCATATCTGGAAGCCAAAGCATCTGCACTGGAAGGCTGGAAAGTCTGTGCCATGAGGCTGAAGGGTGCACCGGAAACCTGGAGACAGACATCCAAAGGTGAAAGGGAAGCCTCGAGCTTCGCCAAAGAAGCAGAAGTGAGACTTCCTTCTTCGTTCCCTTTTTATTCTACCCTTGCTACAAGCCTATTATTTGATGCCTCCCACACCCAGTGTGGACCTTCCCTCTTCAGTAAATCCATCATTCACTTACACGCAGAACTGTGCTAAACCAATCAACAGAGCTTTCCCTACTCGTGTTGACACAACAGTTAACTATCACATGCTGATTTTGTGTCTTGCCAAGATCTGGATCCCCTCCAAAGAACATCTGAACTACACTGGACCCTGGACCTTTCTTAGAACCCACCTGAACCTCAGAGTGATCTACCAAGGAACAACTTCTTACTGTATCCCAGAAAATACAGACCTTTCTGGACTCATTTCCAACCCAATCACTGGCTTAGATTCATTGTCTACCCTTTGCTAGGCATTCTTCTGGTCTTTTCCATCCTCTACCTGTCACTTCCCTACCTGTAGAACTGAACATTTCACTTTGCTTCTCCATGTTTCAGTTCACCCATCTAAGAGGTTACAAATGGCATAGCATATAACTTATCACTTAACTGGAGTGCCCATTTGCTGCACGCCCTGTACTTTTGGTAATAGTGGTCTTTTGGGAAGCTCACCAAGCTGATCTTGAGGATCTGTGAAGATGCACCTTGACAGAAACCCAGCCCATGCTCTGTTGCCCTGGTTACTTCTGGTTATTTCTGCTGGCCTTGGGCTCAGCGTGAGTCTGCTTGGGACATGCCTCCCCAGGCATATAGCTGTCTGATACAGTGGTTTTGACGGCTGCAGGAATTTAATTCAAAACTTCTTGGTATTCTAAAAATAGTCTATCCCATTGATTATTTTTATATCCCTAGCACGACTGCCAAGTTTTTGCGTGGAGTGAAACGTAAGTTAAAACTGACATACTAGAATGGGATTAATTATAGCGCTCAGAATAGTAACGAAGAGCTGCACTGCTAAAATTACTAGTTAATCATGCACAAATAGCGCTTGCTGTCAGCTTTCAGAAATGAAATAGGGATGAAGTTGGTCCATACAAAAGTGAAAATGTTAAGAGTTTTACACTATAAATAACCGACTCTACCCCCACCCCATCATCGGACTATGAAAATATAAACGATACAATGAAATACAGTTTGGATTTTCCCAATGCTCTGAGATTTTGGGACCTTTTTTTTTTTTTAATAGAAAGATTCTTTCATAAAAAAGTGGACCAAATCCCAGAATGAAATAAGCTCGTGGCAGGGACAAAGGAGAGACCAAAGTTGACACTGTAATTTACTAGAAGCTCGTTTGAGTTAATACAAAATTTTTCGTAGAACTTAGAACATCAGTTGTAAAATGAAAACCATGCCCCAGGTATGTGGACTTTAATTTTGTGATAAAGCAAATGAGTAAGCATGAATAAGGAACAAATGAGGTCCAAGAGCTGCCGCACAAACCTGTCTGCATAACACGGGCATAAACTGTGTTCTCTTTGAGAGGCCTGGCGGATGCCATGAGCCTTCCTGTTAGACACAGCACACAAAGGTCTCTCGGAGGAACTAAGGCTGCATTCCTGTTGTTAAAAGAGTTTTCCGGACCAATTGATCGATACCTACTTGGCCAGAAAAGAGACCAAAAATAGGCAAAGTTTATAAACCAAACTTTTGCAAAAGTTGAAATCCAAATGACCAAAGGGCATAGAAAAGTAAGATCCACCTTCCCACCTTGATCATTATTAAGCAGTAAAAATGTAAACATTCAAAAAAAAACATTTTCTCCATCAAGGAGGAATTGGGCTTTCGGAGACACCAGGAGGGTAAGTGGCGGGGAGTAGAGGTCAAGGCAGAAACAGTCAATGAACAGACGCCAGAAACTCTTTGAGTAGTCGACTTTGGGGAGAAACTCTTCGAGTAGTCGACTTTGGGAAGAAACTCTTCAAGTAGTCGACTTTGGGAAGAGAGGCTACTAGAATTCCAGAACTGCTCCTGCCCCTGAATAGTGATGAAAACATTCAGACTGCTGCTCTTGGCGGGCACTTTTATGACTGGGCATCTGCTAGAGAGGTTTGCTGCCTCTGTAGCTCATCCTCGGGAGCAATGAATGTAATGAAATTATGTTAATATCTTTATTAGATGAGGGAACCTGTTTGAAAAGCCGGAAACTAAATGCTCGGTGACTCCCTAGAAGGATGAAACAGGCACTTTTATGTATGTTTCATGTTGTAATTTATTTCTCCTATTTTAAAAGTCGGTTATTGCAGTTGATGATGAATTTACTATAAGAGCCATCCCAGAGAAAGGCAAAGCAAGGTGCAGAGACGGTGAGATTTTAATCCATTGACTCTGTAGTCTTAAGAAGATGATCAGTCAAATTCTTATCTATAAGCTATTTATGCCTGGAGGTCCTTTGATTTCAGACAGAGCAAGGACACCAAGAAAAAATTAATTATGAGCTGCAAGCCCTTGACCAAGAGCTCCCCTGCACAGGGGTGACAAAGAGAAGTCCTCCAGGACCCTCTGCTGGGTCCCGTGAGGGCACTGGCGTTGTCAGCACCGGTGGAAGTGTGGCCGTCTAGGGACAGGGCCAGCAGCTGCACTGCAGCAAACACGGGCAAGCTACTAGTCACAGACCTGAAGGAGGAACGTGAGGGTCCTTGGCACGGAGGATCCCACTGAGGATGGGGATCCTCACTGCCCAAATCACAGAGTGGCAAGGAGAGACTTGGGTCAGCAAGAAAAGAGAAGGTCATTTGGGGTCCTGCTAATGGTGCCATGAATGGACTCCACTGTGTGTGACCTCCGACCTGACCCAATTCAGGTTGTGCTTTTGTGAGCTAAGTGGGTGCAGGGAGGATTTGCGATGCTCTTTATGTTAGGGATTCCTATGCTCAAGTGCTGAGCCCCACAGCCCTCGTGCATTGAACGGTCAGGAAGCCCAGTGCAGGACTGGTCACTGCACAATGCCCGGGGACCTCTCTGGCAGGCCCTACAGGCCAGGGGCCCATGCGTGAAGACATCGCTCCTGCCTTCACTGCGGGCTGCTGGCTGCAGTGTCCTGGCACGAAGCTCTTCTCTAAGGATGACCTCTGGGCACTCCGTTGAGGCTGTTCTGCTGAGCTACTGTGGAGAGTGGGTCTGCCTTGAGCTGTGAATGCTGTCTGCTCCTCCATCCTTGGTCCTAATTTGAGCCATGGATGGATTTTCCTGGAATCCAAAGGAAGTATAGCTTTTCACACAGAACCCAACAGCCTACACACAGAACACGTTACTTTTGTGCTTTAGACAAATGAGCCACCTCACCCCAGTAGAGTGAACTGGCACCACCCTGGGCCCTCAGGTGAAGGCATTAAACAGCCACACACCAAAGCTGACATCCTCTTTCTCCCAGCACCCTTGGGCTCCTTCCTGGGTGCCCATCGCAATGACAGCCACACTGTCCATCCACTCAGTCTCTGGAACCTGCGCCCAGGGCACAAGCCCCACCTGCTGCTCATCGCCTAGCATCTCACGAGCACACGAGTCTCCATCTCTCCTTGGCACTGCATCAGTCAGGTCTCCGCCCAGCGATGGAACCCATAGCACCATCCAGGATGAACCAGCCCCTGGGAGTACGGAGGCTGACAGGGGCCAAACCTGCAGAGGTGAAGTCTCAGGGTGATTCCCAAGGTCACCGTGAAGAAGAAACTCTCTCCTTCCTGGGAGCAGGGAAATCAGCCTTTTGTTCTCTTCAAGCCTTCAGCTGACTGAATGAGGCCCACCTGGGTTATGGAGGACAATTCACTTCAGTTTGTCTATTGATTTTATTATTATTATTATTAGTGGTACTGAGAATTGAACCCAGGACCTTTGCACTGAGCTACATCCCAGCCCTTTAAAAATCTTTTTATAAAAATAAAATTCAAATTTTTGATCTTCCTGCCTCATCCTCCCAGAGTGCTAGTAATCTCATCCCCAAACACCCTCACAGAACACCAGAAACAGTGCTTGACCACCTGTCTGGGCACCCGCAGCCAGCCAAGGTGATACATAACACCCTTCAGGTAGACCTCTTCCTGCCCTCCAGTCCATCTGGACCTGCCCTCAGTTTCTTTCTGGCTGAAGCATCCTCACCTGCACTGTGGAGTAGCTTCACCTGAGGGCGTCATCCTTAGCCATCCCCACCTGATGCCCATCATAGATGCCCCAGTCAGGAGCACTTTCACTGTGGCTGACTCAGGATGAAGCCCAAACCCCTAACTCACCTCCAGCATCCACGAGAATGGAATAACCACACCTCCTGGTCCTCCCCAACTCTCCCAGTCCAGTCTCCCAACCACCTTCTCGGGGTCCTCAGACGTCAGTACTCTTCCAGGCTGTGAGAAGGGTCTCGCTTCCTTCTGCTCCCCCTGCCAATGCCTCTGCATCCTCTGAGACTGAACGGAGGATTCTGCTTTCCCGAGAAGTTTCCTGGCCCTGGTGGCTCCAGGTGCCTGGGTCACGGCTCAGGGGCCTCCCTTGGCCTTTCCCTGACCAGGCATTTGCCCTCCAACAGACATCTGTCTGCTCCTGGCTCAGGGTAGGTGTGGGAACCTGTCCCTCAGGACTCCAGCTGGGTCTTGCCATGGTGCCAGGCAGGCAGGTCACACCTGCTGCACACAGATGTCCAAGTCAGCTGGAAGCATGGGCGCGTGGGCTCAGGATCCAGAGCTGGCACACACTGGGAGAGGACTGTGCTCACACAGCTCACGGTTCCTGACCTCAGATTCTCCTACCAAGTGGAGATGAGCACCTCCCCGAGGGTCCTCATGTGCGGACAGAGAGGACTAGTGGTCTAAACCTCCTGTGTAAACAGTAGAAGGCTGGGCTCCTGCCACCCTGGGGAGGAGCAGATGGCGTGGTTCCAGAGTTGTCTTTCGGAGGTCTGCGTGTGGGTGTGACCCTAACAGCTGTTTAACTCCTCCGTGCCTCAGGCCCTGTGTCCATGAAACGGCTGTAGGTGTGTGGTCAGAGCACTTCTCCCTCGAGGTCACGGGCACGTGCTGCGTAGCGGGAGTTCTCAGAACAGCGCTGGACATAGCTAAGTGCTGCGGCAGGATTGCCATATTATTTTATTACTCCCATCAACTGACTGTTCAGTGCGCACAAACTCTGGCCTCCTGTGCTGCCATTTTCATCCTCCACGGCCTCGGCCAGGTTAACCCTCCTCTGCGAACAGTGTATTGATGCCCGAGTCTGAGAAACTCCCTGTGTGAGCCTGTGTCATCCCCTGCCCTGCTCACAATCAGGCGTGGCTGATGGGGACATGGGGATGGCGTGCTGCTGAGCCGGAGGAGGCTTCTCTCTGGGGATCGTGTTCTTCCACACCGCAGGGCATGAGTAGCGGCCCCTCCAGCGCCAGGGCTCCTGGCCCGCGAGGCCAGTGCAGACAGGAAGCAGAGACACGGGGGCCAAGCAGTGACGGCCGGAGAAGCACGAGGCCAGCAGAGCCCAAGAGCCACCTCTAGCACAGAGAAGTCCCCCACTTTCCCCCTACGCCATCACTCATCATCCTGGGGACAAAAGGTCCCCAAGGTCCCCGTGACCTTCTCCAAGCAGCGCCAATGACACCACCGCGCCCTCATTACTATTTTCTTCCATGCTGAAGTCTGGTCTCATGACCGCAGCTCTATCCTGAGCCCCGCTGAGGGGCTTTGGGGAGAAGAAACCGCGGAGGTCGGCACTGCCTTAAACCTTTATGTCCACTTAATTACACTTTCCTCTCTTTGTCGCTGTCCTCAATCCTGCTCACAAATGGATGTTTTCTCCCTGATTTTTTCTGTCTTCTCAGGATCTAGCTGACTTAAGCAGTTTACTCCTCGTTTATTAACTTCATCATTTCTACTCGCTGACCTTCCTCTTCCTTCTCGGGGGTTAGACCATGCACAAATGCTTCCCACACACACCAGGTCAAGCACCCAGGAGGGATGAATAAACGTTACTTCAATTATTATTTACACAGACAGTAATGATGGCAGACCAGAGAGTTTTAGAAAGAACTAGGAAGATTCAGCAAACTGAAGTTCATGAAAAACAACCTTGCAGCTTATGAAAATCAACATCCTGCAGTAGAAAGAGAATATGCCACAGTCACAGTTCCCAGGGATGCGGTTCTGGCTGTGTCCTTTGCATATTAGATGATGACATTGGACAAGTCCTGTGAACTATCTTAGGCTTCATATCTTCCTGCACCGAATGAACATCAGAAAGCTAGAGATTGGTTGTGGTGTATTAGGGTTCAGTTATAAAATGTGCCCCAAAGTCTCCTCGTTCGGAGGGTGACTGGGTCATGATGGGGGCCGTGCTTACCAGGGAGTCCCCCGTGCATCCAGTAGCTGAGTGTGCTGTTAGGAGGTGGGGCCTGCCTGGAGGTGGGACCCCAGGGGCGTGGCCTGGAGTGTTCCTGTTCCCAGCCTTTGCCTAACCTACTTCCTGGGTGCCATGGGTGAGTAGCTTTCCTCCACCTTGCCCCACTGCCATGCCGTTTTTGCCAGCTGGCTATGGACTAAACCCACTGAAACACAAGCCACAATAATCCTCTTCTCCTTTAAGTTTCAGGAGGTGAATATTTTTGTTCCAGAGATGGGAAAGTAATACATGGCATGATGGTGCATTCAGTAGCCTTGTAGAATACTTGGTGAAGGTCCTCATGGGACATCGGTAGTGTCCCCAGCTGTCATTGGCCAGCCACTCCTGAGTTTAACCAGGGCTCTAAGAAATCACCCCTATTTAGTGATGCATGGCTGGGTACAGATGAAGAATTTTATTCTAGACTGATACAGACTTTGGGAAAAAGAATTGATTGGCCATGTTTCCTCTACCTGTACTAAGATGTATCACATAGCTGACTTCCAGCAATAAAAAGACTTGTGTGGATGGATGAAGCGATCCACTCACATCACATTCTTGCTACAGGAGAGAGTGCAGGGTGACTCTCAGCCTTCAATCCACAGGGCGGGACTTCACTGAGGTGGAACGAAGAAACTGCAGGAATAAGGATGAGGACCTAGCTCCTGTTCAGGAAAGAGGTGGCAGGCCACCTGCTGCCCTTGTGACACACCAGTGCCTCTGTGTGCCCGGTGATTATTTACATTTTATCGCATCAAGGATGAAATGCCTCCCTGAAAGGCAGGGAGTATGAACTCAAGACTCTTTCAATTTTAATTTTCAGAGGTTTTTCTGCAGAAATAACCAAGTTTTGCTGCCAAGTCCCATGGGCCATATTCATGGGTCCTGATTTCATGTAGAATCATAGCTGTGAGCCTTAGAAAATAATATTTTGTAGCATGTTCATTTTCAACATAAATATTTTTTGAACAATAAGTATGGTAAAAACTTAGAAAGGGATACATTGTACTATAAATGTATTAAACTAGATACTACACCTAGTAAACTCTAGCACTGTACTTCTGATTTTTAAAAATGTTACTTATGTATTAATAACTAATTTCAAATTGTGCACCCTTAATCATGTGATACAGATCACTCGCTGTGATAATTCTGAAAGTTTAACAGTGAGTCAGGAGTGGATACCTCCCTCTGCTATCTACACATTTGGAGCAGGAGTGAGACGGATAAACTTAGATGCTGCTATGGTTTAGATCTCAAATATCTCCCCAAAGCCTCGTGGGTTCAGAGGTGGGCTTTTGAAATGAGATTGGGTCATAGGTGCAGATTAACTCATTGATGAGTTCATAGCTAAATGTGCTGTTAGAAAGAGATGTGTCACTGGGGGCATGACCTGGAAGGGGTATTCCTGTCCCTGGCTCCTTTCTTCTTCCTTCACTTCCTGACTGCCATGAAATGAAAATCTCTGTCTTACCACACACTTCCACCATGATGTTTTTGCTTTAGTGCCAGCTGACCATTGACTGAATCCCCTTAAAACATGAGCCAAATTAAACCTTTCCTCCTTTGAGTTGTGGATTCAGGTATTGTGTCCTGGTGACAGCAAAGCTGAATGGCACAGACTCACTCTCCTAGCACACAGATATTTATAGGGGTGTTGTGGTGACCTGGAGGAGGAACTGTCAACATTTGTCTATACTCTGTTTGCTACTCACAGTCCAAAAGGAGCAAGAGAATTAGACTCACTCAGAATGGTAAATAATATTCATTTGAACTATACATGCTTTATGTGTATTATATGTGAATGCTATGGTCTGAACAGGATTTGACCCCTCCAGACTCATTTCGGTCACTTTGAGACCTCTCCCCTACCTCCTGGTGAGCTGCCAGAAGTCTTTGGCTTTCCCTGACTTGTCACCAAACTCCAATGTTCACATGATGCCCTCCCTGTGTCTCCCATCTATGCAACACCATTTAAAATAGAGACCTACCCTAGTCCAGTAGGACATCATCTTCACTAATGGCGTAGGCAACACTAAACGTGGTGTTTCCGAACGTGGGTAACACTTTTTGGTACCTATGGGCAGGACCCCAATTTTAGGAGGAATTCCTCCAATTTTAGGAATTTTAGGAGGTCACAGCCTAAACCATGACTGAATAGATGCACCATTTTTTTAGAATTAATTTATTTATTTTTCATTAGTACTTGGACACAATTCATGCAGTTTACAATTATCTTGGGAGTGGTTACATGTATATACTATAGCTCATTTCTTTTTTTTAATCCCCTTCCCCCCAAGCCTACGAGTTCCCCTTTTCATACATGTTATGGTGTATTAAGTCATGTTATGGTATATTGTGTTTACATTAATTGGGGTTATTAGATTCCTGTACGTGGCACATCTGTATTCTTCTTATTTCCCCTTTCTGTCCTCCTTTCCCCTCACCCTTGTCCCTTTGGACCACTTCTCTATTGCAAGAAGCCTGTACCCTGTTCCTTTCTATCTATCCTACATCATTTTCTTTGTTTGTACTTTGCCTCCCTAAAATAAGTGATACAATATGGTATTTAAGCTTCTGTGTCTCATTTATTTCGCTCATAGAGGCACCATTTCTAACTTCTTCACGTGTCAACTGATGCACACCTGAGTTATTTCTGTCTTTTGATTACTATGAATAGTGTTACTAGGAACTTTAACCTGTTTTCAATTCTTCGTGATTGTAAACCTAGGGGAGCAATTACTATATTATTTGCTTACTCAAGTTTATTGATTTGAGGACTTGACAAGCTGTTTTCTACAATGCCTGCACTATTTTACCATCCCAACAATGAATGAAGATTTCAATTTCTCCATCTCCCTGATAACCCATATTATTTTCCCTTTTTAATTGTAACCTTTGTAATGAGTTTGATGTGGTACCTCATTGTGATTTGGATAATATACTACAGTGTAACCAGCAGGTTCCCAGTGAACATTCAGCTATTTTTCTCAGGTTTTTCCATTAACATATTAGTGTAATGAAATCTTTGTATATTTACATTTGGGAAGATACATGAATACCACTTTAGGATAGAATCCTGGTTGTGGAATCGCTGAAGGAAGTGCATTTGTATTTAAAAATTTGATAAATGGGCCGGGGATTTAGCTCAGTGGTTACAGTGCTTGCCTCGCAAGCATGAGGCCCTGAGTTTGATTCTAGGTACAAAAAAAAAAAAAAAAAATGGATAAATATTTTCAAATTTACCTAAAATATTTTAACAATTTATAATTTATATTATAAAAAGCAACGACTGTTGGACTCATGCCAGTGAATGGAAGTCCTAGCAGTGGAATCACTTGGGGAAATTAGCAATGTCTGTAATTTGATCTTTTTCTTCTAATGCAGCCCAGGACACTTCACCTTGTCTGAACCTTACTGAGGATGTGGCTCCAAATGACAGTAAAATTTAAAATGTCCCATTGCATTATTGGGCAAAGTACAAGTGTTGGTCAAAAATATGGTGAATATTTAACTTCAAAAATTATTACAGTAAAAAACACATTGCCATTAATTCCCCTCAAAATACTCCCTCTGGCTTCCAATACATGTATCTCATTATCCTGGAAGCATTCTGGTACATCCTCATCCACTTTATTCACCTCCTCTGGTACCACATGACTTCTGGGTCTTCCACAAATTCAATACGGCTATGAAAAGTATTACATACAGGGGTGGACACCTTGCCAGGCCATGTCTCTACTTTTGTGAAAACACAGTTCCCACCAATCCTAAACCCCAGAACCAGTAAAGAACTAAAAAAGGCAAAGCTTAGTGTAACAAAAGACAGTTTATTTGGAAAAAAAGATGGAAGAGAAAAAAGATAGACACCTACCATAGGGTGGTGAGGTAGGAAAGCAGCAGGCCCCAAAGTCTAGATTCTGACAAAAAGCCATAAAATCCTTCCTCAGCTTTTTAGAGATGATGAGACAGGCAATGGCGGACCCAGCCTGACCCTGGTCACTCACCTTTATAGTGAAACCCCCCTCCCTTCATTCGGTAACCCACAGACCAGAGATGGATCTTAGCTTGCACTTTCTGCTTCTGTAACCCCACCCACGCATTGCAAAACCAAAACCTTGCTCCCCATATAAACCCCAAGAGGTCTGTGCCCAGGGCCCAGGTTTTCAGAATACAAACTGTCCTGGGTCTGTCTGCGTGAATTAACCTGAGTCCTTCAATTCTCTGAGTGGCACTTGATCGATCTCTTGCAGAGCTGTAACACTGGGCAGTAACACTTTTGACACAGCAGTGGTAAGGGGGTTTCAGAGCTGAAACACCCGAACACTTATCCCTGGCTCCTTTTATTAAAGACTAGTGTCTTTCCCATCCCCAGGTGGGCTCTTGTGGATATCTGATCTGTTGCCCGCGACTGTCTTTGCTCCTAATGTAGGCCATCTGGCCATTTGGCTTCTTCCTATTTCTTTGTAATGAGTAAGTGAAAGCGGAGGGCCTACTAGGAAGGCATTTTAATGACATGTGCATATCTGATATATTATAGAGCACACATGTATGTGTATATACATAGGGGTGTGTGTGTGTGTGTGTGTGTGTGTGTGTGTGATATATTAAATAAGAGTCTTTAGTTGGCTGTCTCTTATTGTCCCCCTGCACTCTGTCAGATAGGTGTGGGGGCTGCTTTCCTGGTAATTGAGTTGCCTGGCACCTCTCCCCATTCTAGCTCGCCTTTCCTTCCTTTGTCTTTCTAACTACCTTAACTGTTGTAGAGCGGTAGAGGCAGAAACTACTTTCAGTAAGTTTTCTCACTTACTCTTAATAAAGCTCAGTGGGGCCCTTATCTTTCCCTGCCTACAGGGCTTCCTGCCCCTACAAAAGTAACCCTTTGAGCTGATTCAGGACATCAAGGGAGCCATAGGAGTGCTACCACAGATGCCCATGAAAGAGGGCTTCCAGACCTGCTTTGGAAAGTGACAAGAACAATGGGATGAGTGTGTTCAGGCTGAAGGGGAGTACTTAGAGGGAAATTCATGGTGGTGTGTCTTTTACTGCAATAATTTTGAGAGACATAAGTGCACACCATATTTTTAAAGAGATCATACCTCATACTTTGAACTAGAAAGTCTAGTATTTGAGGTTCCTGATTGCTAAATGAGAGACAACTCCAAATTCAAACCGAGAAAGAATCATGTTCCTTCTCATTGTAACTAAGTTTTGTTTCATCCTACTTCCTGATTAACACCTGAGCAACAGTGACTGGGAATACTCAGGTTTTAGTGTTTCTCTCTCGTTGGTGATCATAAAGCAAACCTCCAGGAAGATAACTTTGGCCAGCCCTGCTGCCCTCTGTGAGCTGACAGCGTCTGGTGCACACTGCAGTCTGAGGAGCAGGTGCCCACGGCCCGTGTGCTCTCTGCCCACCAGCACACGAGGCAATTCTACAAGACAGCCTTGCTCCCCAAGGACGGCCTGGATGCTGCCAGCTCACTACCTGGGGTGACACCGACCTCTTTCTTCTCCCTCAGAGAGCATCGGGCAGAAGCTTCCAGAAGGTGGGAAGAGAAGGTTCCAGATGAGAGCCAATGTCAGTATACTGCACCGGAGTAAGGAGACTGTGACCACAGCGCAGCAGCAACAGGCTTTATTAGGAATATAGTCGGAGGGGAACCTCTCTGAAGCACAAAGGCCAACAGAGACTCTCTGAGAACAAAGGGGCTTCCGGTTTACACAGGCGTCATGGCAACAAGACAGTGAGGGAATCCGCAGGCCTGTAAAACTCTCGCAGGGTGAGGTACTCCTTGGCTCCTCCTTACCTTGAGGCTGTGAGCACTGCAGGGGTATCTGGGTCTGAAGAGCTGGACATTCCTTTCCTGGTTGCAGGCATCCTGTGTGACTTATGGGCCTTCCTTATCTTCTAGCTGTGGGCGCTGTGGCCTTGCAAAGGACTTGGGGACTGGGAGTTGGTTGTTTCCCATGGGGCATTTGGCTTTACAGCCGGTAGTGGGTAGCGTTTCTGCCTAGGCCTGGTTAGAAATGTTTGGCGGTCAGAATATGTAACAGAAGAGACCTCTGTGAGTATCCAGCAGATAAAAATGTGAGCTGGGCAGAAGGAAAAGTAAAGCACCCAGCAACTCCTGAGGACCCATGGGTGCTTTGTCCTATGGTGACACCGCCCCAGGGACTCCCAGAAACACTGAGGGGATCCGAGATTCTGGAGCCCAGCGCAAGTCTGATCCATAATCAGCTGGATTTACTTCTTAAACATTCTACGGTTTTAGTTACCGTGAATGAAATTTCTATTGCATGTCGTAATTGGTTACTACTGGTAAAAACGGGAAGGCAATTGATTTTTGTATGATTATATTCTATAAGGCGATCTTGCTAAACTCTTATTTCCTGACATTCTTTACAAAGAAAACATTGCCCTGGGTGGGTGAAAGTTTTAGATCTTCTAATATCAGAGCTGCGTCTTGTTCTTGTGGTGGCTATACTTGGTTTTCAGACTGTATAACTGCCTAATAAGAACTGGTTTTTCGTTACTTCTGCCTCACTTGTCTTATCTAATAAGCTATACAGTTGAATACACCTGGTGACATCCCGTGGCACGTGGGTCGACAAATTCTGGTGACCCAGGAGAAGAGGGAGCCGCTTTTGAGTGGTATCTTCGGACAGGTTTGGGGGGTGCACTCCCATACACCCAGGGACAGGAGTGCCCCATTGAGAGCCTTGATTCCAGAATGACCCCTCACCGGGGTGCAGTGAGGCACAAGAAGCCTTGGAGAGTGCTGTGATTTCATTTGTTCCAGCTGTTGGGATGTGGGATGTGAGAGTCCACAGGCACTGGGCGGGGGGGAGGGGAGACTGGTGCTCAGGAGGGCTGGATGGGTGCAGGTGTGTTTGAGGGGTGCAGGGAAGGTCTGGTTCAGCGTGCAGAGATGCACGGTGTTGTGGACCACTCCCTGAGCTCTTCAGCACCCTCAGTCAGAGCCCCTGCATCCTGGAGACAGGGAATCGATGAGATGGATTATTATACTAGCTGTTGCTTTTATTAAGATCTTTAAAAATCAATAACACATAAACACTAATAGGAGTTTTGAAAAATTCTTACCCTAGCTCTCAAAAATGTTTATTTATATTTTAATCTAACCAGACCTTAAAAACATGTCATGGGAAGGTGAGCTGCTCTGTATTGTTCCTATGAGAAAATGGGATGGCTTTCCCAATTTGTTGAGAAGATCATTTGGCTTTTGTGCTTTGCCTTGTTAATGCTGAGTATAGCATTTATAGAGTGTCTAATATTAAACTCTGTTTCAATTCCTGTAACAAGTGCATTGTAGACACATGGATTATCATTTTTATACACTGCTGGATTCAGTTTGCTAATATTTTATTTAAAGGATATTGAAATAGCATTCAGGAGTGAGTTTGGACCTGAGAATTTTTGGTACGTTTGCTTTTTTATTTCTTACTTTTCACGGAGTACATTTGGTTGGCTTGCACATCAAGGTATCCTGGTTTCACAGGGAGGATGGGGAATATTTCACCTTGCTACTCTGAAAGAGTTTGTTATATTTGGTTAAAACCTGGGTAGAACTGTCTGGTAAAACCTTTAGCCAGACATTTTTCTCTGTAGGAAAAATTTTAAACTGAGACCTCAATCGTTTCTGCTAGTTCTGATGTTGTTCCAAATTTTCCATTCAGTTTTGCTAAGTTACATTTTTCTGGAATCTTTCCACCTTGTTAATGTTTTCAAAATTATTGGCAAAAAATTGTTTATGTCTTATTTTAATCTGTTTCATTTGCAGTTATTTCCATTTCAATCCCATATTGCACACTTTTTGTTCTCTCACAATTTTCTGGATCAGTTTTACTAGATGTTTGTCTATTTTATTAACCTTTCAAAGGGCCAGCTATTCCTCCATCCTCTCAGTTGAATATTTATTTAATTGATTTCTGCTTCCCACTTTATTATCTCCTTAGATTTATTTTATTTGTGTCTATTCAGTGATTCAGCTTTTTAAAAGGGATGCTTCACTCATTAACATTCATATTTTCCTATTTTCAATAAAAGTTTATTGCTAAAATATTTCCCTGAAGTGTTAGATTATTTGCATCTCATGCGTTTTAATGAAGTATTTTCATTATCATGTCTAAGTATTTCCAAATTTCCATTTCTTCTTTGACCTGTTAGTAATTTCAAAGCTGCTCTTTTCTTCCCTAAGTACAGTGAGCCCTTCTCTGCGCTTCTCTTGGCCTCCATCAGAGTTGTGCCGCGCTCACACAACATGATCCACGCACAGTGCAGACTGTTGGCAGCTGGTTGTTGTGGCTTTGTATCCTCCCACGTGTTAGCTCACTTTCTGCCACCGTGATGAAATCCTGAGGTCATCAGTTTCTGTGGAGGAGAGGTTCATTTGGGTAGGGTTTCAGAGGTTTCTGTCTGTGGTTTGCTGTCCCCCTGGCTTTGAGTCTACGGCAGCACAGCACGCTGTGGTGGGAACGCGCAGAGGGAAGGCTGCTCTCCACCCGGCAGCTGGGAAGCACAGAGAGAGAAACAGGAAGAAACTAATGTCCGGTGTGCCCTTCGAGGCTGCACCCCCGGTCACCCAACTTCCTTCCTTTAGGCCCCTCTTTCCAGGTTCCCACCCCTAGTAATGCCACTGGCTGGGGCCCCAACATTCAAACATGGGCCTTTGGGGAAACTTTACATCCAAACTCAACCTCTCACATGGAGAATGTCGGTAAAAGTCTCCTCTGTGTTTGAGATCTATTAAATTGTTGAGTCCAGAATTCTATGTATGTCTATCATGCTGGCTGCGTCGTCCAAATCTGTGTCTTCAATAACTTTGCCCTATTTGACTTGACTGTGCCACTGTAGGTTTCTCATGTTTCTCTTTCTCTTATACCTCTCGATTTCAAAAATCCAACCTGGGAATCTTTAATTTTCAATGTTTTGTTTAGTCCATTTACTTCGACTCTATCTTGGTGTATGTGTTTCTCTGCCATCGTGAAATTTGACACAGTGTCACTGTCCCATCTGCACGGGGAGGACTGGGGTGAGGAGCCTCGTGGCGGGATCATGGAGTTCTCAGGGGTGGGAAGGCCAGGAGGCTGGTCACAGCCACGCCCACCCCGCCCAAAGCCTTTCCTTTTTTGTTCATTGAAATAAATGTGGAGAGAGCGTATACTACATTCCAGGCACGGCTTTGAGGTGCTGGAAATATGGCAAAGAACAAAACATATCCTAGTTTCTACTCCCATGGAGCTTCAATTCTAGTCAACTAAGCGAGAGGAAAAGTATGATGGGCAAAATATGAAGCTATTTATCCGGTAAGCTCAAAAGAGGAAAGTACCTGGGGCAGGGGAAGAAGAGTATTTTTATTTAAATAAGCTGGTCAGGGAGAAGCCCTTGAGGGACAGTGCGAATCAAGCCATGTGGCTACCTGAGGAAAGAGCCCTGCGGACAGAGGCAGAGAAAGTGCAAAGGCCCTGAGGTCCAGGGGTCTTGTGCAATGTGTCTGAAGTTTAAGAAATAGCTTCAAGTGCTTTAGCCTCAGAACCTCTCACATACTTCGAGTTGCCTCAGGGATTTTATTTTCTTATGTAAAATATGATAATGTGAAACTATCTATAAAAACTATGTCAAAATATTTTTGGACTCGGGTATACAGATATAAATTTTTAGGAGCAAATCTTGGGAATTTTCAAGTGATTTTGCTTTGCTTGTGCCTAAAGTAACTTTTCCATTTCTATTCTGAGTTCAGGGAGGAAGCATTTAGCCCTAAGGAGATATTTACACGTTACTTTGCACATGGAACTTCATCCTCTCGCTCATCCACTGTGTTTCAGGGACCCTGGAGGGCAGAGTGCTTTGCCTGGGTCTGCCCGCCGGTGACAGAAGGATGACGCCTTGCCCCTACCTGAAGCCTGTCCGACCAGCCTTCCGCCCTTGTAGTGTGTCTCCCGCTCCCTTCTAAGGACTGAGGTGGAAGCAGCCGGTGCATGGCTCACCAGCCTGCTGCGGTGCCTTAGTCGGGCAGCAGGAAGGATGTGTAACCAGCGGCTGGCTGTCCCACAGTCCTGAGGAGGAAGAGGGACGCAACTGTGCCTTCATCAGGAGGTCTGGCTGCTGGCTGCATGTGGGGAGGGAAGAAGAGCTCAGGGAGGACATAAAGGGCGAGCAATGAAAAAGGAAGTCGGCAGTATGGTGCCTCAGCACATGGCAAGCTGCTGAGCAGGTCTGCGGGAGCCTGCAGTGGTTTGTGTGTGTGTGTGTGTGGTGTGTGTGTGGTGTGTGCAGAGAAAGAGATACAGGGTATGTAGGCCCTCAAGCACGGTTCATTTCCTTTACTTCTCTGCAATCCTTGGGAACCACTGATGCACGTGCAAAGTGACAGCAAGGTCCACTGGAGGGCTCGTTGTGTGGACACTGCAAGTGTCTACTCATGCTGTGGTATAGCCACAACACTACACTCTCCACTGTATATTGATGCAGTCATGTGTTCTGTAAATATAAAATCATGGACAAGAACAACATCTATGGGAGGGAGGAAAGGGACAGGATAGGAATGACGAGGGCAGGAAATTTATTTTTAAAAAAGAAGCCAAAAACAAATGGTTATCAATTAGGGTGGTGGCTATATGGATATTTGTTTTTACTACTCTACTACCTTTGTGAAACTTGGGAATTTCGACAGAAAAACACGGGTGTGCCTGTGGCTGTTGGTTGAGAAAAGGGTTATACTTCAGCGGTGGCAAGGGGAAGATGAAATTAAAGACCAGAATCAGAGCAGAGAGTGGCCCTTTCTGGAAATGCTAAGACAGGACATTTCGGGACTGGTGGTAACAGTGGGGACCGGGAGGGGCCGTGGGATGCGGCTCAGTGTTTGCCTGGATGAAAGACGGCGGTGTTGTTGATGGTTCTGGTGGCCAAGCAGGGCCACCTGGAGAACAGCAGGCTTGGGCTCCATGGAGACTTCAGTGTCAGAAGACCTGTAGGTGGAGACCTGTAGCTCGTTGCTTTGGAAGCAGCTCTAAAATTCGGGAAGGTGTGAGTCAGACATGAGTCCCAGGTGCCAAACAGAGGAGGAGCATTCTCCAGGGAGAGCAGGAGAAGAAGCCGCCACAGAGAGGGTGCTGGCTTCTCAGTGCAGCAATGTCTTTGGTGGCAGGGGGAACCACCCAGGAGAGGGACAGGGCATGATTGTGGCAGGCTCCCTGGAGCGTGTCCACATGCTCCAGGTGAGGCACAGACCCACTCGTGCCCAGCAGCCTGGCCCCGGTCACTGGCTCTCACAGACAGTGGGAACCTGTTACACAGAAGGAAGAGTCCTTGGTCTTTGCTCACTTCTAGGTGGGTTTCTGTCTTCTCTGTGAGGGGCTGGGGTTTGGAGAACCTCAGTGGGTGACTGTGAATTTCAAATCCACTAAGCGTCTCCACGTCGTCTACATCTGGCATCACGTTAAACAGTGTTGCTGGTTCTTTCTGTTCATGCTTGTGATGCACCTTCCATATTCTAAAGCTGCCACATAAAAGAGAAAAGAGATGTCGAATATCTGCCCAGAGGAAAATAAAGACAATTTCCAAACAGCTTTCCTGGCCCTGATTCCCACTCACCACTGTACACACGCGCTTAAACTTAAAAAACAATAAGGGACCCAATAAATTCTAGATAAGTAACTTCCCTTTCTGGGGTGCGGTAAGTTGGAGCCAGCACCGGCAGAGTGAGGGACTCAGGGTGGGTGCGGGAAGAGCGGGCGATAGCAGTGTCATCTTTCCCCCGAGAATCACTCACGGCCTCCGATTCTTTGGCAGTGTGGTAAATTGTTATGATATTAAAAGTCAATAATATTGATGGCCAAAATTTGTCAATAGAGCGCTTGGTTTTGAGATGCCGAATACTGCTCCTCACGGTTTGTACTGGCCTGTTTGCTCCCCTGTCCCTTTACAGTTCGGTGAACAATAGCTCCTGCTGTGGTGGATGGCACACGAGGGGAGAAGATGCCAGCAGTCAGTGCACGCTGGGAGAAAGCCGGCTGGCTCATTTTACTCTGGGCTTGGCGCTACATTTGAGCCCCTGTTATTTCTTTCAGATTTGGGATGGAGGAAGACAGCCTTGAAGGTAGGCAGTATCTGTTTGCTTCAATAACTTCCACTATTTCTTTTGAAGAAATTTTATGTACAGTTTCAGGCTTAGTGTAAAATGCTAAATTCTGCATATGATTCTATCCTTCTGCTTTCTGAATTTTTATTTTAAAGATTGTCAGGCATAAAGAAAATATGAATAATAAGGATATAATTTATATTCCTTGAGATTAGGATTTCATTAGGTAAAGGGAAACACCATTTTGGCAGTGGAAACACCATTCTAGAAATGCCTGTAAATCACATACCACATTCAAAATACTCAGAGTAATGACCACAAGCCTATTAGGCATTGTCTCAAAAACGGAGGGAGGAGAAATGTTTTAAACGGCATCTCTTTATATTTAAGTGTTATCGAGACTCTTAAATCTCTTTTTCCTTGTACAGACTCCACTTTCTTCAAAAATGTTGTAATGTTTGCTGTAATCTGAGGCCCGACAGACTTGTAGACTCCGTTTGGAGGATAGTCATTTCCTGGGAACATAACTGCAAAGGAGAATATTTATTTATTTTTGTTTGGAATGTTCGTTTCTCATTAATCCCAAACCATCTTCAGTTAGACAATCAGGATGCAGGAAATAGAAAAGAGTAAGCGATTATAATTTCCATGTTTCAGGGAGAAAATATTTGAGTATTTCTAGTTCTAAAGACAAAACCAGTTTTCCGAAGGTTTTGCTCGTGTAATTTCATGCATCATTTTTTACAAAGCAGCTCAAGAGCTCCCCAAGAAAGCTCAAGAGCTCCCCGAGAAAGTGCGTGTATTTTCCCACGTTTGTCAGCTGTACATTTGATCGTCCACCAGTATTTCCCATAGAAGTTTTTGGTATCTACATAGAAATACATTTCGCATTCCAGATTTTGTTATTTATAGGTGTTGTTTGCCAGTAGGTTAAATAGTTTAGATATTGACAAACAACCCTTGAAATTTTAATCGCTAGAAAGACCAAAATTAGTTAATGTATAAATTCCCATTATGAACCAACAACTTATTGTTATCTAAATATGGCCAGATCCAGTTTTATAAACAGTAAAACTTTAACTTGTGGTAATTAAATTCAGTCTCCCTGGTCAAGTTTGTGGTATTACCAATTTGACTTTATATGGGCATGGAGGTGGGTAGTAAGTGGTTTCTTATGTCTTATACTGAACTCATAAGTTTTAGGGATAGAGGGGACTTGGGAAGTTGTCATATCTAATTCCCTCACTTGATGAACTGATGTCAGAGAGGTAGAAACACTCGTTTGATATCGTGTGGCCCATCAGTGAGAGAGACACCCGAGGTTGAGAGTTCATTCCAGTAGCAAAAAGGAAGCTTAGGCTGAGGAGGCCAAGAGTGGGCAGGGGACAATGGCCTCAGGAGAAGTGTGTGTCACAGTGCCATGGAGCTGTGGTGCAGAAGGGTCATTCAGGAAAATGTGACAGCTACCTCAAAGGTCAGAGAGGTCAAAGGGAAGTTCCACCAGCCAGCACCATTTCTTGGGACTTTAAAGCTGAGCACCATGAAACAAACCCAGGAAGGGAGGGTGAATGGACAGACGGCGTGTTTTCAGCTGTCCCCCGTTATGGGGTTTGCCAGTGGCTGGCGGGGAGGGAATGCTCATCTTACAACCCAAGGGTTAGGTGGTGTCTCGTGTGTTCTGTGCATTTGCTTGTGGGGCAATCCTTACAGGGCAGCCAGATGCTCATCTGTTAGAATGGGGGCTGAGTGAGTAAGCAGATACTCATCAAGTGTTTGATCAGATCAGTTCTTCCCCTGATTTACCTGATAGGTAACTGACCCGTGTCCTCTCTGTTACTGAAGCAGAAGCCTTCTCTCTTGCCCACACTGTCTTAGGCCACCTTTTAGACTCTATGTCTCTGGCTTCACTTTCTTTTCATTTCAATTGTATTTACCTTTTTGAAGTCCTACAGAATTTTTGCTTTGGGTCTTTATATTGTATGTCGGGATGTTCCGAAGTGCCAAACTTTCCAGTATTTACATCAGGGTAGATGCAGCGATAGGGGACTGAAACATCTTACTTTCCCCCATCATCCTAATCTCCCTGCTTTCCGGTATCACCCGCCCACCCTCACCTATCTTCTCCACCCCTCTCCTGTGCCTGCTTCCCTCTGATTGACACGCTCACTGTCTTAGGCACTTTTCTCATTGCTGGGGCACAACACTCAACACCTACAAAGTAAAGCGGGAGAGAGGTTTATTTTGGCTCAGAGTTTGTAGAAGTTTCAGACTGTAGTTGGCTGGTTCCAAGACCAGAAGGCACGGCGGAGGGGCATGGCCGACAGGGCCTAGCTAGACTGATTAAAGTCAAAACACAAAGGGTAAAGGGGCAACACGGTCATAATCTTCATCTAGTGTAGAACTCTTAAAGAGCAAGATTGATGCCCAGCTAAGAAGGCAATCAGTTGTTTTGTTTTTACGATATGCAAGCATTGCATTTCTGAGGACATGTTTAAGTCCTACAAACTATTTTCAAGGGACTTAGGGTTATAGTTAGATGGAAGAGATAGGTAGTAGGTAGGTGGATAGGTAGATACATGCATAAATAGAGATGGAGAGATAGAGTGTTAGTCAGCCTTCAGTTCTTGTGACAAAATTCCTGAGAAAGTCAACTGAAAGGGCGCAGGCTCTTGCTTTTGGGCCTGTACTGAGGCAAGACATCCAAGTGGGAGGTGCATGGTGGAGCAAAGCTGTTTGTCTTGAGAGACACAGAGAGAAATATAAAGTGAGAAAGAGAGGAGGGAGAAAAGGAAAAGGGAGAGACAGCCTGGTGGCAGAATATACCTTGCAAGGGCAACCCCCAGGGACCTATTTCCTCCAGTTTACCCCACCACATAGAGTTTTCATTTCCTCTCAAAAATGATGGTGGGAGGGGAAAACTGGTCAGGTTGAAAGAGGTGAGTCACTGGGGGTATGACCTGAGTTTTCCTCCCTCCTTCCTCCCTTCATCTCTCTGCTTCCTGCCTCCATGTCACAAGTTCTTTCTCCTCTGCCATGCTGCCCTCCTTTGGAGCCAGCTGACTGGATGAAATTTCCACAAATTGTGAGCCAAGATAAATCTTTCTTCCTTTAAGTTGTGGGTGCTGGGTATTGTATCTTGGCGACAAGAAAGTAACTAAGACAGCCTATTACACTACAAACTTGTCAATGGATTAAAACCTCACAATCCAATCATCTCCCAACCTTGTTGCACGGGGGGCTAAGCCTTTACATGTGTGCTGTGTGAGGACACTTCAGATCAAAACCAGCATAGATAGACAGATAGATAGACAGATGATAGATGGGTAGATTTTTAGTTTAAATTCCTGAGAACTATTTGGAGTAATACAGTTAAAGACTGAATGAAAAATAAGGTAATCCTTACATGTTAAGGACAAATGAGCTGGATGTGGTGGTGCACACCTGCAATCTAAGGACCCTAGGAGACTGAGACAGGAAGATGACAAGTTTGAGCCCAACCCAGGCAACTTAATAAGTGAGATCCTGTCTCAAAATAAAAAGAGTGAAAATAGGTTACAGATGTAGCTCAGTGCAAAAGGCCTGAGTTTAATCCCCAGTGCTGAAAAAAATTAAGTGAAGGTAAGGGCCAGAGAGAATGCAATATTGTTTTCCAGCAGAGGCCATCTGAAAGCAGACAGCAGATCTGCTTTCAAAATGTGGTTAATGGTTGCTCCAAGACAGCACTTGGCTGAGCCCCTAGTGGGCTGCAGCCAGCATCTCCCAGTGCCTGGACTGGGGTCTCTAATAGCCTGGGGACCTTGGGAGCATGTTTGCATAAAATAATCTTCCTCTGGGGCCCTCTCCCAGCTCACTCTACAGTCAGGTGGAATGGCAGAGGAAATTCACAGAGTGAGGAGGGACCAGTAAGGAGGGCTGCATGGGCTCACTTTCTATGCTGTCATACTGGTCAGCTGCTCAGTGCTGTGACCAGACACCGAGACAAACAGCTTAGAGGAGGAGAGATTTATTTCTGCTCACAGCTTCAGAGGGTTCAGTCTCTGGTCAGTCGGCTCCATTCTCAGGTCCTGAAGTGCAGCACAACATCATGGCGGATAGGTGTGGTGGAGCTGAGCTGCTCAACTCATAGCAGCCAGGAACAGAGAAACAGGCAACAAGCCTGAGAGGAAGGGGTACAGACAAGATGGGGCCCCAAAGTCATGTCACCATGACCCACTCTTTCCAGCTCAGCCCTGCCTCCTACATTTCCTTCACCACCAATACCACCATCAAATTATGATCTCATCTGTGAATTCATCCTCTCCTGTGGTCAGTGTACTCCTGGCCAGGTCAAAACCCCAAAGTGCATGGTGATGTGGTCACCCTCACGATCCAGTCACCTCTCTAGGTCCCCTCTGAACATCATGGCACCAGGTAGCAAGCCCTCGCCACATGAGTCTTGGGGATGCTGCTTATTCAGTCCAAAACAGTCTTGTGGTGGCATTTGCTGCCTGTGGCCTCTCTGGAGCCCCGCTGTGGGACAGAGTCCAGTGGTCCATCTTGTCTATTCACCTGCAGCCTTTCTTCTTCCCTGCCTGGGCCAGGACTGCATATTCAAATGGACTTTAACTAAGGTGAGAAATAAAATATAGAGATGCTCACTGGGGAAGAGGGGGGAAAACCAAGATACATCATGTACAGGTACAAAATAACCATGTTGATTATGATCATTAAGTATACAAGGTACCAATACATGTTCTTGGTAAAAATAAAAATTAAAAACAAAAACAAAAACTATTGTTATCATAAAGAGTTAAAAAAAAGTCCTAGGGCAAAGCCTTTTGTCAGCGGTGGTTTATGAATATTGTATGATTTAGAAAGACACAGAGTAGCTTTACTTAGCATTATGAAATGGACAGACGTTTTCCTGGCTAAGATAATAATTCCTGGGCATTAAACAGAGGGAACAGACATCAGTAAGCCAAATAAGTAGAAGAGGTTCACAGGAAGGAGGGGCAGATTTTAACAGGATTTTAAAGTCAGATTGCATTATAATCTTCAAGGAAATAAGGGCTTAGCTTTTGAAATTCTTGGACAGGAGAGTTTAGTACACACGACGGCTCCAGGGTTTAACACATGGAATGGTTGTAGTGAACTCCAAAATGTTTTCCACTTTTCTAGTAATACATGTGTTTTCAACTGCATTAAAATTAGTGGGTCACAGTGGATTTCAAAGCAATTCATAAGATTTCCCCCATTTTCTTGCATACAGAGCCACTTATACTCCAGTTTGAATGACTACTGATCAAGTCGCAAATAAAATATGTCTCAGAAAATTGAGTGTCAGTGCAATGTGTGTAAATATTCACTGTGCACTCAGTGATGTCTGACATTATAAACAATGTTTTCTAAGCAGAGAAAACAATTGTCTTAAAGAGTGAGTGATTGCATATTGTGGAGAGGTAATTTTTAAACAGATTTATGTAAAAATCTATCTCTCACTGTGGCCAATGTGTGGGCAAACCTAGCTCGCTGCCTCTCTGGCCAGGACTCTGCATAACGGTTCATACGATGCAGCCATGCCTCTTCTCTGCCGGGGGTTCTGGAAGACAGGGGTCTGACAGCAGTGGCCAAGCCTCCACTGGAACCAGTCAGTCAACACAGTCCTGGACTCCTGTGAAGCTGCAGCCCTCCGGACTGTTGCTGGTTGAATATCCCACGTGGTGTTGCACCTTGGGGTATCAGTCACATCCTTCCTCCTGGTATACTCTTTCAGTCCTTTGCCTGCCCGGTCACGGTCCACTCTTCTGTGTTGTGACTCAGTCTGGGCAGTGTGTCCTGATTTCCTCCACACACAGGCCGACTCTGGCCTGTGATTCCGCCTTGCCTGGTACAGCCCCAGTTCTGCCAGTCTTATTGCCTGCTTCTTCCTCTGGGTGCCCCACTGGCGGATGAGGGTCCTGTGGCAGAAACTGACTCTATTTTGTTTCCTGATGGGACCAGCCAGATTTCCTGTTGCTGAGACCTGACATGTACAATTTAATAGAAGAGAAGTGGACTTGGCTCCCAATTTCAGAGGTTCTAGCCCATGGGTGGCTGGCTCCAGAGGACAACAAGCATCATGGTAGAGGGAGGTGACCGAGGAAAGCTGTTCCTCTCAAGACATCTGGGGAGCAGAAGGAGGGGAAGAGCCAGAAAAGAAGGGCCGGGTATCCCCCCCCCCCCAGATCAGGTCCATGACCCATGTCTTCCAAACTGAGCCCATCTCGATAGTCCATTCAGGTCTCAACTCATCAGTGGTCTCCTCACAACCCATCCACCTCTGCAGGGGTCTCCTAATGCAGTCACACCGATAATAAAGATGGACCAGCACACTGATCTCCCCACAGTAATCACCAGCTAGGGCTCTGCTGTCCTAGGGGCAGCTGGTGGTCACATGAGGCTAAGGCACACTTGCAATGCAGCTGCTGGGACCAAGAATCTGCATTTTGCCTTCAACTGAAATATGCTGTCCTTGAAAACAATAAACACCAGTTCCTGGAGACCTAGAAGAGAAATAAATGTATAAAATAATGTTTATGTTTATTATGCACTGAAATGATAATATTTTGGATATATTGGACTAAATAAAATCATTACTGAAAATAATTTCCCTTCTTTTTGTTTTAAGCTCTTGATGTGGCTGCTAAAATCTAAAAGTACATAAATGATTAGCCTTGTAGTTTTTCTGGACACATTAATTTACCATATATCTGATATGCAAAAAAATCATTAGAAAAATGACACAATTTCTCTTTGTAAAAACTCTAAGAACTCTAATTGTTGTAAATATACGCTGTAACATTAGCTAAGACAAATAATACCAACAAGTATGTAAAAGGAGATATAAAAATCAGAGGAGGAAGGGGAAGGGAATTAGGAAAAAAAAGATGCTATTTGTACAAGTAACTATTCCTCAAAATGATTGTAAACTTCTAGAATTGCAAACATGTACTAATAAAAAAAATTTTAAAAACCCTAACACAGATTTTAGCAAAATGTACAGGGTTTAGGGGTGGTCGATTGTTGTTCTAATAGTTGAGGGGAGGGGGCTCCGTATCATCAGTTGAGGAGAAAGTGTCTCCTGGTTCTGAGTTGTACATAATGTGCCGTGGACAGATCTGGGTCTTCTTTAGCCTGGCGCTGTACAACCTTTAGCCGCCCTTTTGACAGGAGATTGGTGGTCTGTCAAGGACACAGGCAGAAGTGGTTCACCCTCTTGTGAGTTCTTGCTTCTCAGGTTGCTCTTGGTTCTCAGCTCTTCTGGATCTGAACTCTACACTCTGACACTCAACTCAAGCTTCCTGCAGACTGAGCTGGGGAGCGGGGCGTGTCAGATGGCTAAGAGACCTCGCCCAGCCAGCTCTGGCGCTGTGGCCTTCTGCCCTCCGGGAGTAGACTGCTCTTTACACCTGGTGTCTTGCTGTACCTGCGGATAGGTTGGCTGACAGTGGGGGATTGTAGTTTGTGCTCCGACTCTGAGTCCCTCTCCTGTGTCTCTTGGGTGGCCGGGCCTTCCCTGTCAGGCCTCCTGCTGCCTGCCAGCTCCATGCTCTGCCGCTGTGACCTGGGGCTGCTGAGCCGCAGCTTGATGCTTGCCCACAGCCTGCTCCCTGCAGCACTCCCTAGCATGGCAGAGTAGACGGGCGCTGATTCTGGCCAGGAAGCTGCGAAGTTACAATCCCCCTGCTTCCGTGTGCTTTTGGATGGGTTTTAGTGTCTCACGGTGCTTGTTTTATTTTATCCGCTTTGGATCCCTGACTCCCATGACTGCTTCACTAGCCACCATCTCCAGAGACAAATTCTCCTCTTGGCTTTATTAGAAAAGCAGCCCCGACCTGAGAAGCCACATAGCCCAGGAATTATGCCTTTAGATGTGAGGACCTGGACCACCACCCAGGGAAGCCACTGAGAGCACTAGAGGTGGTAGCCAAGCATGGGAGGCAGCAGAGAGAGATGGGAAGTAACAGCCGTGGTGCTCAGTCCCTGCGGTGCTGGGGCTTAGTTATTACGCTAACTTCCTCCTTTCCCCTTTCTGCAGAAAGTGAGAACAACCACACTGCAAGATCTGCTGTCAGACAGGGACGATTGCTTTCAGAGCTGAGTGACTTGTGTGGTGGAAGGTGGATGCCAGGGACCTCCTGCTACATTGCCTTGATGTCTTAGTCACTTTCTTGTCACTGGGACACAATACCCGACACTTACAACTTCAAGGTAGACAGGTTTATTTCGTCTCACAGTTTTTAAAGATTCATTCAGTTCACTGTTGGCTGGGTCCAAGGCAGAAACAGCACGGCGGAAGGGCCGGTGTGTGGGGGTGCTCACCTCCTGGTGTCCAGGCAGAGGGCAGAGCTGGGGAGGGAGATGCACCTTCCAGGCCACACCCTCAGCAATCTCCTAACAGCACAGGTTGCTCTGAACTCACCTGTGGATGAATCCACTGAAGAGTGCAGTGTCCCCACAATCCAGGCATCCTCTGAAAGCCTACTTCCGAGCACATGGGCCTCTTGGGGACATCCAGATCCAAACCCTAACAAATGGTTTCCTTCTCAGGACCGAGGCCCTGCTCCCTGGCCTGTCCGGAGTGTGAAGTGCTGGCTCACATGTCCAGGAATTCTCCCTGAAGTGAGCTGTCCCATCCGCTGGGTAGAAAGGCCAATTCCCTTCCCTCATATGGGGTCCACCCCGAAGGCCATCCTACGTCCATATACTCCTTTGGCAAATCCAGTCAAGTTTGCGTTTTCCTTCAGCTCCCTCCCACTGAGAACTCCCCCAGCAGATCCCTGGACCCAGATCAGTGACTCAGAGTCCACCTCAGGGCAGCCACTGAGCTAGAAGATGGGGGAATAACCTTGACTGGAGGGCGGACCAGGGAGCACATTTTGCCGTAGGATTTTGCATTTCCCATGTTTGTCATAGTTTACTTCATTAATTTCCTTTCCCTTGATTCTGGCCTTGCAGCTGCTTTGGCTAATTGGATCTTAGCAGATGTGATGTATACAGATGTCTGAAAAATATTTCTACTTGGGTCTTGCTGATCTTCTGTCTCCAGGATAACACGCTTGGGCTCACCTGGCAGCAGCTAAGGTACCCACAGCAGCCCTGGGTCGACCAGTTGTCCCCACCAAGATTCTCCTCCACCAGCTGACACAGATTTCCCGCACACTGGAGAGACCCCAGCCAAGACCAGTGCTTCCCAACCCAGTTTCTAACTCACCAATACATGCACTAACAAATATTTACTTTATCAGGCCCCCAAGTTTTCATGGTTGTTTGCCAGACAGCATCACTGTGCCAGCAGATAAGAGAAATCTTACGGGCTCCCAGTTTGAAATCTGGGCTGGTGGTCCCTCCAGGGAGGACACAGAGACTCATACTAGGCCCAGTGAGTAACAGAGCAGTTGACATTTGCATTCTCTATACTACCCACCAACACTCATAGGGTAGGTGATTCCTCCCTTCTGGTTATTCGCCTTTTCCTTGCCAAATTCCTGTTCTACCTTCTCTGTTCAGCACATGCAACTTGGCTTACACAGAGCCACTTTCTTTCTTGAATCTAGTTGGCCTTGGTCGATGGCATCAGTGTGCCAGATGGTGAAAGAAGAGAAAGGCTGCGTGTGTCCTCCTTGCTCCAAGCTGGCTTTGGTAGCAAGTCTCCTTCTATAGCTGCCTGTGGTTGCCAGGAGGCCTCTCTCTGGTTCTGCCTTTCCCCAGGCTCTGGTTCCACAATTTCTTCCCCTTGTCCTTTGAAACTTAGAGAAGAACATCACATCTGCTTGCTGCAGTGTGAGAGACTCAGTGTCTCTTGTTTGGTTAACCTGGCTCGTATCTTCATTACGAGTCACTTCATTAACCTCTCTTTATCTGACCCACTTGAGGTGAATGCTGATTTCTGTCCAGACTCTGCATATGTCATTTCCCCTCATGAGAAGCTAGTTCAGACTCTGGGTGGCTGAAAAGATGCCTTTCCATCACCCCCTACACCTGCAGATACTCTGTCATATCACCATATTTAAATTTTCTGCATACCATGTACAGAAGACTTATGAGACATTTACTTTGTTCTGTGTCTTTGCTCTGTAGATTGTAGGTTTCATGAGACTAAAGACCTAATCTGGCTTTTCTAATCTCTCCCCATTCCCTAGAGGACCACCCAACACAAAGCTTACATAGTTAGTCCTCAGTAAATTTCTCTCGGTTGGAATAAATAATTGTGTAGAATAAAATATAAAAATAATATTTATGACTTCAAGTTGTAAGTTCTGGGACCCAGAAGGTCTAAGTCCCATTGAAATAGGCAGATAATTAAATCCCTAATTATTGAGAGATAGCATGAATATACACTGAAGGAGTAATTTTCCAAAATCATTCATCCAGTTGAAAACACTGAAGTGCTGCAGCAGAGCGGCACCTGAAGATGATGAATTTAGAGCAGTTTTCCTTCTAAACTTCAGTCCAGGTTCCCTTTTTACAGGAACCCAAATGGGGAGATCAGCTCTGTTTGGAAAGTCAAGAGTACTGGGAAAACAGGTCTTTTTTATTCGCATGGAAGATGGGAAATCACACAGCTTAGCTATGGATAATTATGCTGCCAATCACAAGTCTCAAAAGTAGAATGTGAGAAGAGAAGAAAACTGTGTGTTTCCTGGTGATGCATCCTGGCATGCAGGACCTAAGTGCAAACATCACTTGAACCCAGGACGTGAGGAGGGAACCAGCCTCCCAGGTGAGGTAGAAAGTAACCTGTGAAGACACAGATAAGCACCGGGCTCCCTGCTTGACAGACATGTGGAAGTGCTTCTCCCATAAGTAAAACTCAACCTCCGCCAGTATTTCTGGGAAAAGCTAACTGACTTTTGCTTTTCAGAGAATTCCCTTTCAAAGTACAAATTTCAAACTAAAAAGTACCAGCCAGGCGCAGTGGTGTACATACCTGTAATCCCAACACTCTGGAGGCTGAGGCAGGAGGATCACTGTGAGTTCAAGGCCAGCCTGGGCTGCATAGTGAGTTTGAGACTAACCTGAACTACGTAGTGAGATTCTGCTTAAAAAAAAAAAAAAAAAGTACAAAATTCCCCAGAACATTCTGCCCTGGGAACCATGGCTGACGAGGGAGATGCTGGGGGCAGTGGCCACTAGTGCCATCTCCTGGAGTTCTCTTGGTGCTCTCTGACCCAAAAACTGAGGAATAGTTTTCCAAAAAAAAGTTGTACTTTAGTAAAGATCTTACACACAACCCACACACAACCCACAGGAATTGTGTAAATTTCATTCACGTGCTGAAGTGTTTTTACATTGAATAAACCTTTCTCTGGTGGTTTTGCCCCTGCTGGCTGCTGGCGGGGTAATGACTACACCTCCAGACTTGTGCACTATCTGGTGGTTTTTTAAAAATTAGTATGACCTAGCCAAGATTGTACAAGTGGGGTCTTCAGTCCTTCTGGGAGTGTCTCTGGGTCACACTCCTCAGGCTGCCTGGGGGCAGGAGCGGGAGACCTCAGTGCAGAGGAGAAGAGACTCATGCGTTTAGGAGGGCCGCTGGACTCAGGGATGACAAGCTGGAGGGGCGACTGGTTTCAGGAAAGGCCACGTCTGCCAGCACTGGAAACTGTGTCCCTGCCACTCTGGACACCTCTCTCCGGGTCCTGAGTCCTTTGCTTTTACTTGAGTAACTCCTCACGTCCTTTTCCTTCCCTCCGTGCACCCTCCACCTCCAAAACCTGGGTGCCATCTGTGTCCGCATTTCAAATTATTTTCGTATTTGTATCCCTTGCCCCTATCAGGAGTAAATGAAACTGGGGTAGCAAAGCCCAGATCATATTGTTTGAGAAAGAATTAAATTATGTGCACAAGAGCTTCGTCAACGGCAAGGTCCAATTCGAGCGCAGGAAGTGCCCAGATAAACTTCCTCTTTCAGCCACATCTGGGTGTCCCAACTCTGCAGAATGCTTACAGCACATCACCTGGCTTTTCTCTTCTTTTCAGGAATGTAAACATTTGTTGAGGGAATAAGCACGTTAGGCGAATTAGTCCCCCTAACATGAAGTGGACACTCTAACTGTATTCATTTTATTAGGAAAGACTGTGGTGTGGTGAGCTGAGTGACTTTCCCACGGCTCCTAACTGGATGGAGAGCGAGGCATGTGCTTCATCCACTGACCTCATCTATTTACGGAAGTGATGCCGCTGTCTTACCCGGCTTGTCTGGGGTACTTGCTCTCCTCCGGGGCGCGTGTCCTGAACGACCCCCGTGGCTGTCTTTCCGTGCCCGGTGCACACGCTCCATCCGTATCTAACCCAAACTCTCGCTGCTCTCGAAGCCTTTACCTTGTTCTCCTAATTGGTCACTCACTGCCACTTTTTTCTCCCACCGTCTAATTTATGCATTTATGTAGACAAATCCAATTAAGGAGTATCTTTGCTCAAAATTTTTATTACTCCTGAATCACCAAGTATATTTAAGCTCTTTTATAACTAGCATGAGTCAATGAGCTGCCCCCAATGGCCTTTCTGTGACTCCCTTACAGGGAACATCCCAACTTCCTGGCTAAGCCCAGTTCCTCTCTCTTCCGGACTCTTGCTGCCCACCTGCTTCTCCCTGTCTCGCCTCCATGGGCAGCCCGGCTGCTCCATCCTGCGGAAGACCCTCCAGCGCTCCAGGAGGTTTTCCTCAGACGCGCTTCCTGCAGGAGTGAGTCCGAATTCCCCACAGCTACTCGGCCTACCAGCACTTCAAAAGTCAGAAGCACCACCAGGCATCAGGAACATCCAGATGAAAACTCCTGGATGACCAATACGAACTAGAACAACAAAAATCAAAAATGCCCCACAAAAAAAATATTGGTGAGGACAGTGAACCTCTCAGACTTGCCGAAGGAGAAAAAATGAAGCCATAAGCTCACAAAACACATATACAAGAATCTTCATGGCAGCTTTATTGAAAACAGACAAAAGCCAGAAATGACGAGGTTGACGCTCATGAAAGGGGTCAGCAAACTCTGCTACTGTCATGAGATGGAACTTTCCTCTGCCCCAAAGGAAATCAATTATTGATGTATACACTTGCATGGACTGATCGAAAACAGTGTGCACACTGAAGAAGCCTTCAGCAAAAAGTACTCAACACGTGAAGTTCTGTAGCCCCGGAGCCAGGCCACAGCCAAAAAATCGAGATGGCTCTGGCCCTTTGGCGTGACGGTGAAGGTGGACCGAGGAGCAGCATCCCTCAGCCTTTCTGGGGGGACACAAACCTTCTAGACCTTGACAAGGCTTGGTCACTCAGGTGCATGCATTTCTCAGACTCACCCAATGCACACTTAAGACTTTAGCTCTTCATTATATGTAAAATTGTAACATTTACATCAAAGGAAAATGTGGACACAGATACTGGAGTCTGATTAATGTTCTAAGTACAGAAGTTTTATAGGTAAATGTGCTGATGTCTGCAATACATTTCCAAATGCATCGAAAACAGGATGGTTTGATGGGTAGTGGAGGGAGGGAGGGAAAGACGGATGGCCAGATACAAGAAATGCCAGGTGTAGTCAGATACTGCCGGCGGCCGCTAGGTGGTGGGTTCATAGACACTCATTAAAATTCAACCTTGCTGTCTATTTGAAAATTTTGTAATAAAAAACTGGGAAGGGAAGTCCCACAGCAATCTCCCTTCAATGTTTTTGAGATGTTTGATGTCTCTCTTTACTTCTCTTGAACTCCCTGTGCACGGAGCCTAACACGCTGCTGCAGTCAATAAAGATGTGCTTCTCACAGTGTGCGCAGTGACCCTGAGCCCTCACCACAAGATCTGCAAGGCCAAGACCATTTTCCAAACAGTGTCAAGATGCTGTTTGCATTTTAAAAGTATACAGTGGAGGGTTGCAGAGACTGCATGATTTGACGTATGGCCTCAGATTAAATGCAGAAGCTACTTGAGAATCTCCATCTTTCGGTTAGCTAGATAATAAAACATTTTGTAAAAATATAAAACAATTCTGTCTTCTAACTAATTTTTGGGTTTCTTTTGTAAAACATGTTTCTTTTTAACAGAAATCATAATGTTAGCATGGTATGGCTTTACATTACAGTTTAAAATTTATCAAAATATATTTTTATAAATAAGTAAATGTAAAAGACCATAGATTTCATGTCAAAAATGGTGAGTAGCCATTCTTAGCAGTAGTAGTTAAAGTCTTTCTTTGTTATTATTAGCCCACTCACATAGACACAGCTGCAGTGAGGGGACTCAGGACAGGCCAAGGGAACGAAGGGCTGAGGGCGCAGGTCTGGAGACCTCCGCAGTCGCCATGTCTTGCAGCACAGGCAGACTTGTGTGCGTCTGGGAGCACCCGGGCTGGAGTTCCCTCCAGCACTCACTGGGTGCTGACACTGGAACAGTCACTGGACTGAACTCAGGCACCCAAAGCTGAAAATGTGAAAACAAAGAGCACCCACTTCACCTGGTTTGAGAAAGGCTGTAAGAGTTGGTGGGTAGGAAGTACTTGGGGCACAGCGAGTACTAGACAAGTATCGGCAGAAAATAAAGCAAATGTATTATTCACAATGGATAAGAGGAAATCAACCTAGATCTCCACCAGCTGATGAGTGGATAGAGACAATGTGGCATATATATACAACGGAGCATTATATACCATGCAGAAAACTGAGATCCTGTCATCTTCAACGAAATGGGTAGAACTGGAGGACATACCTTAAGTGAAATAAGCCAGACCCAGAAAGACAGATACTGAATGTTCCCACTCCTGTGAGGAAGCTAAAAGGTGAAGCTGAATGTATAATAGTGATTGTAGAGGCTGGGCATGATGGCGGGCGGGGCAGAGGGAGGCTAGATAACACATGACCAAACACAGATACAAGGAATAATTTCTGTGGGCCACACTTCCCAATCGCCATCTGCATATTTTAGAATAACCAGAAGATGGGAGGAACTCAAAGTCTCCAAACACAAAGCAATGATATGAAGATAAGCAGGTATCGCCCCATTTGATTAATACATGTTGTATACATGAATTGAAATATTTCATTCTACCCTATAAATATGTACAATTATTCTGAGTTAATCAAAATTTTTTATCCTATTGTACCCTACTGATTTTTACAACTAAAATCATGACATAAAACAAAAATAAAGCAATGTTCCTATACTAATCATTAGTACACATGGATCTCTCTTCTTATGGATTCCAGCCTTCTTCAGGGAAGCAGACACTCTTTTACTTGCTCTGTACATCCCCACTAAAGCCCTTACACATTATACCCTCAATTTTTATGAGCCCATCAAGTCACAAGTCACCAAGTGCCCAAGTGCCAGGCGCAGTCCCTGTACACCGCTGATCCTTAGCATGTATTTATCGGGTGAACTGATCCACACTTGTGAAGCAGCCATAGTCTTATCTTATAGGAAGTCAAATCAGGGAACATTTTTCAAGGGTGCTTATTTTGGCACTTTTATGTGTGCGGATATTAAATAGGGCCACACTTGAAATGATTTGCCTAAGAGAAGTTCATGAGGAAACTTCCTCAATAAGGAAGTAGGAGTGATTTTCAATTAACATGTCAAGTGTTTACATGGAAATAGAGTCTTCTAGACACTCGAAAGTGCTTGAAAACCGTGTGCTCATGTAAATAGTTTTAGTATTTGCTTAAAATATTGTTTCTACTACAAATTGGTTTAATAGATTCTCTTAGCATGAAGCACAAGACTGAACTTCAGTTTGAGTTCTGACCCAACCACGAAGATCAGATTGACGGTAGCATTCCCACAGTGGGAGGGCACAGAGGTCCGGGGAGTCTTGCTTACACACGCTGCGTGGAGGCCACGTTGGACGTGGCGAGGGGCGCACTGCGGAGGTGGTGATCCCTGCACATTGTTCACTGTGTCCACCGCATACTGAAAAGCAAGAGTCCTGCGCCTCAGGGTTGAATTCCCACTGCCAGTTCCTTTCATAACAGGCTCAAGGGAAGGGGAGTGTGGCCGAGCCCAGGGCCTGCCGCTTCATATCCTTTCTGTAGCTCTGCAAATAGCACAGACTAAACTTTGCTAAGAAAAGGTTGATGATCGGAACAGGACTGGTTTCCAAGGACAACAGTGTGGAATTGACTATTCGTATGCTCGGGCTCTGATGACAAATTCATGGAGAATCTTTAATTCTGGAGAGAGCTGACAGAAATAAATTATAGACTGAACATGCATTAATACAAATTGCTTTCATTTGCCACCCATTAGCTTCAAAATGAAAAGATATCTGCAAAAGCAAAATATTTTCAGGTCTATCTACAAACGCAATTATTGGGACCTGCTCTGATGGAGCTACAGTAATGAACGCTAAGTCACCCCAGAAACTTTTCTGTTAAAGATCTCGTAACTGCCATCTCGCAAATATCACTGCCCCCAATCCTACTTCGCAGACTTTCTGCTTATTTTGTTCAGAAATAATTTTAGAGACTTCGATCTGTTTGTTTTACCACACTCTTATGGTTTTTCCTACTCTGTTTGTTGAAATTTAATGTCTAAATGCTCCATTGCAGAAGGGTATTTTAAGTCTGGCTTCAGAATATTACTTTCTCTTGCTTCTCCTCCGAGTGGAATGCCTTTTTTTGCTAATGTCCTGGGAATCTTTTTGTTTGTCTGGAATGTTATTTGTGCTCTTGAGATCTTTTTTTTGTCCTAAAAACTGCTAATATGTTTTGATTTAGACTCTCCAGACGAGCAGGTCTCCATGGTGGCTTTTGCAAACCATCGTCTGTTTCTTGACAGACCTGCTCCTTCGTCCTCTGCTGTTTGAATCTTTCACTAGGCCCCCGTCTCTGCTCCCAAACTTTACCACCTCAACCACGTATTGCCAGAGTCTCAATCCTTATCACAGCCAAACTTAACCTTGCAAAGATGAATTCGCACCCAACAGGAGGCCCCGCAGACACAGCCAGGCCAGGGCAATCCCGTCGATCAGGCCCTGTGCGTGGTGGTTTCGCCCAACAACTGTCCTGTTTCTTCCGAACTCCTCGTCTGGCCACCGCTCCGTGCGGGAGCTTGACCTCTTGCATGCACTTGCGGCTCTCTTTCTACCTGATCTCTGAGCTAACACTGTCCTGACTCTAGTCAGCTGTGCACTTGTGTCTCTCCTAATTCTGTCCTCTGACGTTTGTGAGCTTGTTCCCGGCCTTCATTAAATGTTCTCCACTCTCCCTCCTCCCGGAACACTCGATCTCGGTACTCCACGGTCGCCCTCTCGTTCCCTCTCTCTCCTTCAGTAATACATCTTCACGGTACAGGTACCTGATGCCGGTGTCTTAGACTGTATGGTCCACGATAATCAAATACCATGGATTAAGTGCCCTATAAACAGAAATTTATTTCTCGCTGTCTTGGGGCCGAGTCATCCAAGCTCAAAGGGCTGGAAGCTTCAGCCTTCAATGGAGACGTTTCTTGGCTCATAGGTGAAGCCGTCTCGCTGTGTCTGCACAGGATGGACAGGCCGAGAGGGTTTTCTTGGCTCTCTGTCTTGAGTGAATCCCATTAACAATGGCTCCGCCCTCATGAACTAATAATCTCCGAAATGCCCTGGCTCCTAACAGCATCAAGTTGGGTGTCAGGACTTCAGCATACAAGTACTGAGGGGACACAAATATTTAGCCCATAGGGATGTGAAACATGAAGCCGGGGATGGAAACATCCAGCATATGTGAATTTCTCTCTCTCCATTATCCATAATCCTTGAGAATTTTAATTCAACATTTTCAAATTACAGTTCAGTCCATGGAGGAGAGAAAGGGTGGAATTGGCATCGAGGTACTGAAGAGAAACACGTAGTGAGCAGCAGGCTGTCTGCAGAGAAGTTTATGGAATAAAAAGAATAAAACTATAACTAGCTGAGGGTTTACTCTTCACAAGTGGACTATGTAAAATACTCTTTTCATTTGGTTTGTGTCTTTATTATTTATTATAGTGAACACAAAACATTACTATTTTTCCGTAATGATTTTCTTTTTTTTACACTTTTTTTTTTCTTTTGGTTCTGGGGATCAAACTCAGGGCCTTGTGCTTGCTAGGTAAGTGCTCTACCATTTGAGCTAAGTCCTCAGCCCACCCTAACAATTTTCTGCTGAGCTCTTCAACTCCCTAGTCCATTCCACGCTTCTTAATTAAATTCACTTCAACCAACATTAATTGATTATCCACGCTGTAGCTCTTGCTACTGTCACATCCGGAGCTGAGCAAGACCCAGGACTTGCCTTTTAGAAATTTAAAGACCACAGGAATTTGGACACGGTCATTTAGGGTTCCCTTTAATAGAAAGCCATGACTGAGCTAACCTGGTTACAATATTTTCATCTTCTTGAAATTCCAGTGTGGAAACCCTAACGCTATAATGAAAGCTTGGGGAGCTAGAGGCTTTGGGAGGTGATTAGGTCATGAAGCCAGAGGCATCCTGAATGGGGGCAGCGCATTCCTAAGACAGCCCCCATTGTCTCCTGTGAGGACAGAGGAGAGGGCACTGTCCTGAACTGCAGTAGCTCTCAGCAAACACTGTGTCTGCCAGCCCTCCAATCTTGGATGTCCCAGCCCTCAGTGTGAGAGGAATAAATTTCTGTCTCTTAGCAGCCTTCCAGTCCCTAGAACTTTGTCGTAGTTGCCCGCTGTGATTTGGGTGAGTGTCCATCAAAGGTCATTTGTTAAACGTCATTTGTTAAAGGTCTGGCCCCAGAGTGACTCACTGGGAGGGAATAGAAACTTAGGGAGTGGAGTCTAGGGGACACTCTTAGGTCACTGGGGGAGTGTCCCTGAAGGACACCTGGGGACCAGCCATCTCTTTGCCTTTCTCGCTCATGAGTTGGACAGTTTGTTCCACCACACATCTCAGAAACTCCAGGCACAGGGGCCACTGGATCCTCAGCCGGAACCTCTGAAGTTCTAAGCCAAAATAAGTATTTTCTCTTTGTAAGTTAACGGTCTCTGGCATCAGCTGCAGCAATGCAAAGCAGCTAATACACAGCTGAATGGACCGGGTGGAATGAGCTTCTAGAAGAAGTCGTGTCTGAATTCCCCAGAGAGCCTATTTTTCCGCCCTGTCTTACACCTGGTTGATCTGCAAGGGGGTTACTGGGATGTCATACTCTATAACACTCAAATGGCTGCTTACACTCATACTTTCGGCGTCTGTGCAGCACCATGTAAGTTTGCCTTCCCAGCCTGGGAGGCTACGTCATACATTCTCCACGGAATAAGAACTGAGTCACACCATTCTCTTGGAGAGATCTGTAAAAAGCTACACATCACGGGACATGGTGATATCACTTTTTTATTTCAACCATAACAGATTTACACCAAGTTGCTAGTTTAAAGCAACGCAAATTTATGATCTCAACAGTTTCTGGGGGTTGGATGTTTTGCTGGGCTGAGACCAGTATGCAACTGGGCTGAGTTTCTTTCTGGGGCTGAGGGGACGCCTCCAGCCTGGCTTTCTAAAGCTCTGGACACTCCTGCCCTCCTGACCTCAAGGCTCTGTATCCATCTCCAGAGATGGCACAACGGCACCCGCACATCTCCTTCACCCTCCAATTCTCTCCCTATTTTAAGGACATTTTCCACTACATTGGCCACACTGAGTAATCCAGAATGGTCTCCCTACCTTAATGTTAGCTGATTAGCAATCTCTATCACCTCAGCTCCCCCTTCCATGTCACCTAACATAGTCACAGGTTCTGGAGATGAGGACATGGCATCTTTTTTCAGTGCAGGGAATTCAACTTGGAGGGTTCGCACCGAGCTATATCTCCAACCCTATTTTAAAATTTTGACACAGGGTCTTTGTAAGTTGATATGTTGCCCAGGCTGGGCTTCTGTGTGCAATCACCTTGCCTCAGCCCCACAGAGTGCTGGGATTCCAGGTATGTGCCAGCGTGCTTAGAAGGTGGGCATTATTTTGCCTCCCACATGCTTAGGATTCTTCTTCTGTTTGAACGCCTGGCACCCCAAACACAGGTCCAGTGTATAGGCCTAAGAGAGTTCTGCTTCTCTTAGTGGTCTAATAGCCTCTTGTAAAGGCTTAAGTGCATCCAAAAACTACTTAGGTGGCCAGAAATGACAGCACAGTTTCCCCAAAGAACTGGCTGAGGTGAGCTGTACATTGGGGGATACTTTGTCCATTGTGGCTTGGCTGAGGATCCACAGGACCCAGGCTGAGGATCCCAGCAGGAAGCTGCAGGGTCATGTCCAGGAGCCAGAGAGGCAAATGGCTGGTGATAGAAAATGTGGAGTTCCGGTTTTTCCAAACTTGAGAAGTAGAAGTCCAGCAATGCCTGAAGATGAACCTGTCCCTGTGTCCTTCGGGGTCCTGCTGACTTTGAAGCAGCTCCACGCAGACAGACGTGATGGGGGAAGATGGAAGGGGAGAAAGCAGCTCAGATCCCGAAAAGAGGAAGCACCCAACCTCTCCAGCATCCCAGGAAGCAACTCAGAGCCAGAAATAGACCTTTCCGAACACACTCCAGCCCATGTCTGGAAGCTTGAGCCCAGACTGGATTGAAGCACCTGCTCATCATCTAGATGGCTTTTAAATAAAGAGAAGCAAATCTTCACCTCAGGTAGTTGCTTTTTGTGGTGAGAATAATTATATTCTCTGAGTAGTTTTAAAGTCTACAATACATAATTTGTATTAATCTTGATTTAGACGTCTTATTATGCAATGTATACATGCATCAAAACATCATGTTGAACATCACGAATAGGTACAATTTCTATCTGCTAGTTTAAAAAGATAAATAAAGTTTAATTTAAAAAGACAAGATAGGGGTTGGGGATTTAGCAGAAGTGGTAGAGCACCTGCCTAGCAAACACAAGGCCCTGAGTTCAATCCCCAGCACCAAAAAAAAAAAAAAAAAAAAAAAAAAAAAAGGACAGGACAATGATTGCAGCAGGAAACTCAAGTTATTTCTGCACCTTCTTCATACTTGGTGTCTAGCATTCATAAGCAATTACCGGGCCTAGGAGGAGGCAGATTCCAAGGGAAGCCAGCAGACAGAGCAGAAAGGCAGCCACCGGAAAGCGTGGCCTCCTTGAATCACATTCTCTGGGCGAGCCAGGAGGAACCCCTTGGGGAGAGGAGCTGAGTCCTCCAGCCGATGGCTACCTAGCAGCACCTTCCAGCATGGTGAGCTTGACTTCAGCCATGACTGCTGCATGACCAAGGGCCCAGGAGGGGTGACATGCAAGACTACCCCTCTGGGCCCTTCCAGCACCTTTGGCCACCGACCAGAACCTAGAGAGATGAACAAATGGTTCCAATTATTTTCTGAACACATTATGTTTGAGGAGTTATAGTTAGATAAGTAATACAGTGCTTGACAATGCACCTTTGTAGGCACATTGAGAAAGACAAAAGACACATGTACAATGTTCATAGTGAGGCAGGGGCTAGGGGTGTAGCTCATTGTTGGAACATGCGCTTAGCATGCACAAGGCCCCAGGTTCAAGCCCAAGAAACAAACAAACAAACAAATAAATAAATAAATAAATAAATAAGTAATAGGTACTTTTACTTGTAATAGTTTCAAACTAGAATAAACTCAAGTGGCCATCAACAACAGAAATGGAGAAATAAATTTTATTCATACCACAAATAAATGAAAACTAGTAACTATTGCTTCCATAACTGGGTGAGAACAGGGCCATTTCTCTGTTTCTAAAATCTCATGCAAGCTGTTTTCAGGACACAGGTGCAAAATACCTAGGACCTGACCTTCAGTGACCTTGACAGCCTGAAAGAACCCCAAGTCTCCAGGGGAGCAGAACCTGAAGAAGGAGAATGAGGCCCGGGGACCTAAAGAGAACTGGGATGCTGTCAGGGTTTGCAGGATGGACCAGAGTAAGTAGGAGACTGGAAATTCCTGATTGTAACCAACCCCAGGCTCCCCAGTCTTACCATGGGCTGCTTGCATCCTTACTTCCCTAGGTATTGGTGACCAGGGAGACACTTGGGAGTGGACGCCTGTCTCCCTGTTGGTGGACCTGCAAGAAGCTTCATTTTTCTTTTGTGGCAAAACCACTGTCATAATATTGGCTTCTCAGTGCCAGGAATGGCATGACTTTGATCGACCTCACAACAATATGGATGAATTTCACAAGTAAAATACTAAACAAAGAAGCCATATTGATAAAAAATGACACACTCGATGATTCCATTTATATAAAATTCAAAAACCAAGGAAACCAGTCTGCAGTAATAGAAGTTGGGTGGGTTTCCTTCCAGAAGGAGGGCGGGGCCACTATTACAAGGTGGGGAGCACTTCCAGAGACTGGAGGGTTCTGTTTCCTTCCAGGGTAGTGCTTGGAAGGATGCCCCATCTGCCACAGTTTGTCATTTTAGAAGTCTTATAGTGTTCCTATATATTTATGTCAATGTTATTGAAAATATACAAAAGAACCATATCTCAGAATGTTCCGGATGAACAATAACTGTTCTAGAAACTTGTCCATTTTAAATAGGAGAGCTTACCCTGAAGACATAATCTGCCTTTGATCAGAGAGCCTGGGTGATGAACGAAAGCACCTTCTCTATTATTTCACAGGATCCTGACCTTTCAGCAGCCCCAGAGAGAGAAGCAGACAACAGCGCTGTTGAAAAGCCTCCTCCCCGGGTCTGTGTAATGCCTTGTAGAGTTCGACAGTGCCCCTGGCTACTGGACTCTGCAGCTAGACACCAGAGATGCCCAAGGCCTGAAGTCTCTTCCAGTGCCCTGAATTGCTGCTAGTTGCTAGAATCTGATTCCCCTCATGCCTCCGAGAGCCTTCTAGAAGCCGGGCTGGGCCAGGCAGGGAAGAAAGCCTCAAGATTTAGTCTTCGTTAATTAATGTGATGGCCAAGAAAATAAACTATCTAGAAAATTTGTCTGTGAAAACTGTTTGGACTCTGATGGTGGATGCCACAGTCAGAGAGGCAGCAAGCAGCCTTCAGCAAGTTCAGTTTTTGTTTTGTTTTGTTTTGTTTTTCCTGGTGCCAGGGATTGAACTCAGGGCCTTGCACTTGCTAGTCAAGCACTCTAACCATGGAGCTAAATCCCCAGACCCCTCTCAGTTTTGTGCTGAATTGGAACCAAGGTGGTGCCTATTTCGGGCATCTGAAAAGGGTGCTCAAATCACATGGCTTTGACTTTGCAAATCATAAGACAACCACTCTAACCCTTGGCTGACTACAAAAACACTGACCTTAAAATTAATTTATCTGCTTTGGGGATGAATTAGGTTGTATGAGCTTCATTATGTTCTGTTTGCACAAATTAAGTCGCTCTTAGATTCTCTCTTACTCTTTTTTTTTTTTTGGTGCTGGGGATCGAACTCAGGGCCTTGTGCTTGCAAGGCAAGCACTCTAACCACTGAGCTAAATCCCCAGCCCCTCTCTCTTACTCTTAAAAGTTATGCAACAACAGTTTTCTGTCCTCTGTGAGGTTAATGGAACTTTGCTAATCCAGAGGGAACACTGCAGCTCCTGGCCAGGTACAGGCACCCTCTGCAATCTGCAACACGCACTCAGGCCCCCCAACTAAAGGCCGTTTCTTCTCCCAAAAAATAAATAAATTAAAAAAAATGAAAACCTCTTGAAGAAATTGATTTTATCAACTCGAATGCAAGTGCTTCTCTTCAGTGCTGCTGCACGAAAACATCGGGAAACAGCCATTAGAACATTTGTGGGGGAAGGGGCGCCGCTGCCAGCATCCCTCATGTTCTGAGACAGGAAAATGTCTGCTTTGCTTTCTTATTTTTAATCTCTTCTCCTGTAAGAGACACATCGGGAGTACAGTTTACATCTCACGGATTTGTGGCTCACATCCGAATGTAACAGCTGCTTCTTCAGGGAAGCCATCTCTTCTCTCTGTCTCGAAGCTTGAGCTGTAGTGAAGATGGACTGCCTTCCGCTCCTCACAGCCCGGAGAAGAAGAGGCAGTTTCAAAGTTGAATGTGTTATTTCCTTTTTAATACTTAGCTCTACTACTTCTCTGTGAAAATGAATTTAAAAAATAAGGTTAATGTAAAAAAAGCAAATAAACAAGAAAAAAAGAAAAAAAGTCTCTGTCCAGTTTCGGTGCTGGTTAGTGTATTAGAATGACCCTCTCAGAAGACATGAGGTGCACCAGCTTGGTGACAGGAAGGTGACAGAGCTGCAGGGCCCGGAGTGTCTAGAAGTCCCTGGAGGCTTCTTGTACTATCAAAAGGCTTTTAATCAACACACCCACCCCCCCCACACACACACACACTCACTCTACACACACTCCACACATACAACTTCCTTCACCACGCAAATAAAAAGGTAATTTAGTTTCAGTTGATGTTTAGGAGGAAAATTGAATTAGCCTTTATATTTATTTTTCAGGTTAGTGGTGGCAATTTACTTCCGGCCTAATTAATTCAATGATTCAAAGTACATTTCAGTTACATGTAGTATAAGATCATAGACTGTAAGACAGAAGGATTGGGTTTTGGAGGAGAAAAGCACAAACCAGCAGAGAAAGATATAAACGCAGAGACTGCAGGGGGACAGTGGCTTCTCTCTCTCCACAGTTTAAGGAACCCACTTCCACAATATCTGTGTTAACTCACTTACACAGCCTCAGGGCCTAATCACCTCTCATTAAGCCCTACCTCCCACCACTGTTGCAAGGGGATTAAGTTTCCAGCACAGGCTTTTCCAGGGAAACATTCAAACCATACCAAACACTGATGTCCATCTTGGATATGAGCAGCTCAAGGCCCTGAGGCCACATCACAGCTGGTTCTCACCTCTGTAAAGGACCCTTTTATTTGGGGCTGCACCATCACAGTGGAAATGTGTCGCCATGTCTTCCAGTATACGGAAGCCCACATTTTTCCATCTTCTTGAGCATTTCCTGTCTTACTGTTTTATTAAGTTCACCCAAGGAGCCTGAGGCTAGCTACCAGTTGAGGGCAGAGTATCAGTTTCTTTGTGTTGTGCTTAAGTAGCTTAGGTCCTTCTCCAGGTGATGAGAATCCGTGGCACAGGAATAGTCCAGCAAACTTTCAAAATTGCCTCTAAATTTTAAAGGAATCCCTTTACCTCCAATGTGTCCTGTAACCTCCAATTTGATTATTTCAGTGGCCTCCACTATTAGCACCTTGTTTTTAACTACTGTTTAACATCTCAGGATATGAAGAAAAAGATCCTATTAATTTGAGTATCCTGGTTAAGTCTTTAATTCAGTCCATGCATAATATTAAGCTTCAAGTATGTACCAACCCTGGTACTAGAAGTGGAGGGTTTGGCAGGGAAAGAAACAGGAATGTTCCTGCTCACAGCAAACTTATACAGTATTCCAGTGTAGGGAATTTGATGAGAAGCCTCACCGAACACTCATAAATATTGTAACAGGGTAATGTGGGCCTGTAATGTGGGCCCGTATCTCACAAAGTCAAAGAATGAAGTCAAAGACAAAGGAGGTAGATGAGAGGAATGTTTATTAAGAAGAGAAAAATAACCCCAGTAGTGGAAAGGGAACCTGAAAATGGGTTGTCAATTTATTTCCAGCCTAATTAATTCAATAATTTGAAGTACATTTCAGTTATATGTAGTCTACACACAGAGATTGCAAGACAGAGTGATGGGTTTTAGGGGAGCAAAAGCCAGAAGGAGAAAAAATATAGGGGCTGTCTATATCTTCTCTAAGGGTTTTTATACCAAAAAATGACCAGGGCTCAGACTACTCCAAGTCAAACTAAGGCCAAACTGTAGGACTAAGACAAGCTTACTTAAACTAGAAATGGGCCAATGAGGAGTCAAGGCGTGCTGTAAGCACATGCCTGCAGGTGTCTCTTGGCCTCTATCCTACCCAGGTCATCGTTAAAAGAACAAAGAGAAGGAAAAGACATTGTCCAGATAGGTAGGAGCAGAAGTTGTCGTAATGGGCATCCATCACTTTACTTGTTCCACGCAGGGACTTAATTAGACATTCGTTCTTGTTAAGTCTCAAGCTCGGGCTCTTGTTTATCTGACCAAAGCCTGGTCATCCTGACTCTACCTTGTGCCCAGTCCCTCCCTAGGTGCCTGCTATCATCTACCTAATTGCCTGTTTATAACAATAATATCCTTCTTAAATCAAGGAGAAATTTGGAACACACCTGAAGGAAGTGTCTCAGTGAAGGAAGAGAGAGGACAGTAGGTAGGGGGGGAGCTGGAGGACAGAGGCTGCAGGATGGGGTGGGCAGGAAGTCGTGCCTTAGGACGTTGTAGTCAAGTGAATGCTTTGAGTTTTCATTTTGTATAAGATGGGAGGACACTAGGACTTCTGAGTAAACCAGCGTCAACTTCTGAGATTGTGTTGTAAAAAACGACTTGGAATCCTCAGTGGAGATCTGAGTAGAAGACGAAGGTGCTGAAAGAAAACACACACAGGAAGCCACAGCAGTCCTGAAGGCGGAAACACTGGGGCTGGGTCTCAGTGGGGAAGGTGAGTGATAGGTGCTTTGGAAGTGGAGACCACGTGGCTCCATGAAGGCAGGATGCAAAAGAGGAGGCCTGTGGCCTGGGAAAAAGGACAAGGAGGTGGGGAAATTGTAGCAGGGCAGGTCTGAGGGAAGAGATTGGAGACTTGGTTTTGGATATGGCAGGTTTGTGATGCCTGCTGGATAAAATTGTGGCCTGAGTTATGTTTCCCCAAAAGATATGTCGAAGTCATAAACTCTGGTAGTCATGGATACAAACTTATTTGAAAATGTAGTCTTTGCAGATGTAATTGGTTAAATTAAACTGAAGCTGGATTGGCTTAGGAGGGGACCTGACTCTAACAACTGGTTTGCTTTCGGACCATGTGAAGGGTTGCACGCAGGGACCCAAGGGCAGGAAGTGAGGTGAAGAGAGACAGAGAGATGGCAAGTATGCATACATAAGCTGAGCCAAGCACGGCCCACAACCACTAGAAGTCATGGAGAAGTGCTGAGCAGGTCCTCCCCAGACCCTTCAGAGAGCCTGCTGCCTCCCTCATGTGAGAGAATGACTGTCTGCTGTTTTCAGCCATTTTGTTATGGCAACCGCAGGAAGCCAACAGAAATTCAAGGTGGAGTCATTGGGTAGGTGGGTAGGTAGCTATCAGTTCACAGTGTGCCTGTATATGGCACCAACACATCATGCACCTTAAATGTGTATAATTGATCCCAGGAAGAGGAACATCACCCTCAGTTGTGGTTTGTTGCAGACTGGACTTGCTCTGAGAACCTCCCTTCTTACCGCAGGCCCTGGAGGTTCTGAGTCACTTTGAGTGCATGTTGCGGAAATAAATGGAATTACAGCGGTACCTTAGTTCACAACTCGTCATTCCGTGATTCTGGGGAAGATGGCGGCAGTCACATTTGTCACTCAGTATGGAGTTCGTGAACAGAAGCAACAATTCACTAAATGCTTCTGTTTGCAGACCAAATTGTTTGTGAACAGAAGTGTTTGTGAACTGAGGTATTACTGTAGTTTTAGTGTCTTAGGCTGCCAGGACACCTGGGAATGTGTTCCTCCTGGGGGTTCTTGACCTGGGTGGGAAGAGTGGGGCTGTTTGCAAAAGTTGCCTATCGTAAGTTTCTTAGACGTGGTCGCCTGTAGAAAATTCTTAAAGACTTTGCCCAGGAGAGGAGTGGAAAAGGAGAGGAAGATGGGACAATTATGAATGGATCCTACTCGCTGCATATAAAATTAGACTTTTGTTTCAATTTTATTATTTTTCCAGTTACACTCAAATATTCTATTTACATTGAAAGTGCAGAGGAGCACGAAAACGTGGGTCAGGATTTAAATTATGCCAGAATTCCAAAAAATAGAGCTTTTAGTGTATTTTGAAACCTTACTTAAATTTGGAAAATTTTGTACAAAATGAAAAGAGTAAGAAAATCCAAGAGAAAAGAAGAACAAGCATATAAGTGTATCCCCCCCACACACAAAAATATAGATGGAAGAAGAAACTGGCTAAGCAGTTTATGCTGCAGCAAAACTAAGTTGAATTTATCTCATTTATTTCCAAGAGATTGAATATGAGTTCCTTTCTGTAATTCTGCCTCTTAAGTCTGCACGTGAACATCTGAATATGCAGTCGGGGACCAATTTAGATAACCATAGTGTTTCTATTAAAGTACTCATATTAAAGAAATCAGAGGGCCCTGAGCGCCCAGCACAGGATCCCACCGTGAGTTTGAATCTACATTTCTAATTAACGTGTGCATACGATTGGGTGTTACCTGAGAGAGAATAACAAGTACAAATGTAGGTGCTCAATCTCAGGGGACTCTTGCTTGGTTTTGTAACCTTTATAACAAATGTTCTGACTCTTTTTCAATATATAAGTTTAAGTTTTTAATAAATTACCAAATTACTGTCAAATCTTGAAGAAAATAAACTCATCCTTTGATCAAGCACGTGCAAGTCAGTGCCATACAGAGTTAGGGCAGGGGACGTGCTCGGGGGATATGCTGCTTCTGATTACTGTTTCAGCTCTCACATGTTTCAGATTTCTTATTTAGAACCTCTCGGGTGTGCATCATTCCTTGCATGATTAGCTTCCCTTGTAACTGGATCACTGGCTTACGATCATTCTCTCTGTAGGGCATGGAAAACAGGCTCTCATCATTTAGGAACCCCGGTGGTCCTCTGCTTAATGCAGGGTATAGCCCCCTACACTTTCCAAAAAATTAAAACACGAGAATCATAAGAAGCATAAGAAGCACAATAAATACGATGTAAGAGATTAATAACACATCGAAGTGCCCCACATCTGGGAGCAGGTGGATTTAAGGACAGCCTGCTATGGCTTTTGAGAAAATACACAACTTCTCAAGCCCGTTCTGCTTGCTGGCCCTCCCCTGCCTTGTCTTTCCCTTCCTTTTACCTTCCCTACCTGTGTCTGGCATGTGGCTCTGATCCCTACAGGTACTGACATTCTCTCTCCCCAACTGCTTGAGATCCTCTGGGAACGTGCGTGGGCCTTAAATGTGATAACAGGGCTCCCTATGAAAGCATTTGTTGTTGTTTGATTTGTGGATGACAGCCAATCTTTCTGAAGTGGGATAGACTCTACATTGTTTTAATTTGCATTTTCAAAGGGCCAGCAATGGTGAGCATTTTTTATGTCTTTATTGATCAATTGTACTTCTTCATCTGAGAAATGTCTATTCATTTCAGTTGCCCATTTTTGAGTGTGTCTTTAAATTTGGGGGGCTCTAAACTTTTTGAGTTCTTCATAGTCTATAGATATTAGTTCTTTGCCTGAGTAATAGCTGGCAAGATTTTTTCTTGATCTACAGGTTGTTGCTTCACTCTGTTGGATGTTTCTTTTGCTGTTCAGAAGCTTTTTAATGTGATGTGATCCAAGTTGTTTGTTTTTGGTATTATTCTTGTGCAACTGGGGTTCTGTTTAGAAAGTCTTTGCCTATACTATGTTTTCGAGGGTTTTACCTACATTTTCTTCCAACAGATTAAATGTTTCTGTTTTAATATTTATAGTTTTTAACCATTTTGATTTTCATTTAGTGCGTGGTGAGAGAGATACAGGTCTAGGTTCAGCCGTTGGCATGTGAGTAGCCAGTTTTTCAGCACCATTTGTTTACAAAGCTATCTTTCCTCCAGGGACTATATTTGGCCCCTAGACAAAGGAAAGACCTGGATAGTTCATACACAGTTTTCCAATTCAAGGTGATTCTAAAGGTCTGAATTCATGGGCATCGTCACAGCTATTTGCTAACACAAAATTGAAGTTGCTGGAAATCGAATCTTTGGGTAAACAGCATTGCTACGGCTAACTGACCATGCAATGGGAAAGAATATCCATTTGGACTAGGAATTAATAGGTTGTCTGTTTTATTGCTTTCTTTTATTATTTCTCTACTTAACTGTTACTTTTTTCCAATAAACATGCTGCTTTAGAATAACAATGAAACCATTCCGCCTACCTTGTCTTGTATTTTGCTGCAGGAACTATAAATCCAAAAAGCAATATTTTCTCTCTTTTTCAGTGACAGTCTCCGAATTGCTAAACTGGTACAATTTTGCAGACCAAGTAGGATTTGTGGGTCTTACTGAGTGTCTGACGTGAACTCCTGATGTCCTGTGGAAACTTCCCACTGGGCCGGGGCTTCTCACCTCCGTACCTGCTGTCCGGCGTGTGGCAGGACACCTTATTCCATAGACAGGTGTATTTTCCTGGCAGTGGAAAGCAATTATTTTCGGGGATGACCAAGGACAGTTCCCTCAAGAAGGCACAGTGAGAAACATTTCATCCTGAAGCCCAGCCTGGGTGGAACCTAGTGTTCCCTCCTTTCACTCTACCCCCCACTTTTGGATACTCTCGCCTTTCTTTTTGTCATCTAGACCCCTCTTTCTTCCTATGGTCTCCTCCTTGTGTCCTTGGAAAGGTCCTAGGACCTCTCAGCCTAAGGCCTAGCTGTACAATCACTACGATGTACACAGCATTTGAGAATTGCTGGCTTTGAAGCCTGAAGGATGCAAATTTCCTTACTGAAGTATAATGGGAGTCCCACGACCCTGTCCGCCCCTCTCTCTGTCCCTGAAAACTCTGATCTCTTTGCTACCTGTATGGTTTTGTCTTTTCCAGAGCACCACATGGTTGGAATTATGTAGTTTATAACCTCTTCAGACTAGATTTTTTGTTTAGTAATATGCTTCCACAGTTCCTCCATAACTCTTTGTGACATAATAACTCATTTATTTTTATTTCCAAATAATGTTTCATTAATGAATGTATCACAGTTTGTTTATCCTTTTCCCCACTAAAAGACATCTTGGTTGCTTCCAAGTTGTGCCAATTATGAACTAAATAATCTATTTCATGTGGTGACTGTGAGAGAGAGGAAACACAAATGTATATTCAAGCCAAAAAGAAAATAACTGTGCTCTTAGGTGGTATATGCAATGAAGTCTTCTATATTTTATTTTGTTGTATATTTTCTGCAATATAAAATCAATGCTAATTTTATACTGTTGTTTGCTTGACATTCCATAGAACTTGCATGTAACAAGCTACCCAGAACATTTTGAAAAGACCAGGTCTTTTCTGACAACTTTACAGTGAGAGAAGCATGTGTGTCCTGTGAGACTTCTGATGCAGAGCGCCTCTGACCTGCGCTGTCTCTGTTCAAGTCCTTTGGAAAGATCCTGCTCACATCTGTAACTGTCTGCTCTCCAGCACTGTCTCCTTGTTCCACTTTGGGAAGCGGCTGTGGGTGTCGTGCAGACAAACTGCTGCAGGAAGAGATGCATACTTCTGTGGGTCAGGAGGTGCAGTGTGGTCAGAGTGGCGCTTCCGGCCCCGTTCCTGGGAATCCATGCCGCTGCCGTGTCCTAGATTCCGGACAGGGAAAGGTGGAAAGCTGAACTACCTCAGGGGACCAGATTGGCCAGGTGGATGCTACATGTTTTTCTCATTTGAGCCAAAATCAATCACCCAGGCAATCCACAACAGTTAGTTTTGTTTCTCTGGCTCTGCTCCCACCTCCCAGCCTGGACAGTGTGAGGAGTCACTCGTGTGTGGGCCCTTTGTCCCCCTCCCCAGCTGCTGTACCTGGGTCAGGCCACTGTTGCCCAAATCACAGTTGGTAGCAAATGAAACACACTTTAAACAAAGCAAAGGTGGCTAAGAAATGCATTGCTATGAGTTTGAAGGACACTACAAGGAAGACATGAGCTTGCAACGTTTTTTTCTGGAAGTTTTAACTTCAAGAATCCAAGGTTGACTCCAGGCATAATCATAAAATGGGCAAAAATATATCTTGAATAATTTTTTCAGTATTTGTTATACAGTCTGTGTTGAGATGTGTTGGTGGCCACTGGCAACCTTTAAAGTTTGGGCGAGTGCCTTTCACCTCCTCCTTTGTGGTGTGCTATGGCAGTGTGGAGCTGGGGCCTTTCATGGAGGGGTCACCACTCAGCACCCCAATTCAGCCCAGAAACTGCTGCTCTAAGCAGAAAACTCCCCGTGGGAAAGCAGATAACCGGGAGGGAGAAACAGAGTGATCCAAATAACACAGCGATACTAGATTCCTAAAGACGAATAAAATATCGTGGTCTATGGCTTTACATTTTGTTTAACAGTAAGAATTTTGTAGTAGTCTTTAAGTTACCCTGCAGGTAAGAGAAACTGGTTTTATTTGGGAGGTGTATATATGAAAGCCCAAATGTCAATGCTCTTTGCTTTAAGAATCCCAGTTAAATAAAATCCTGATAAACTAGGTGATAAATAGTCACCCAGGTTCATGGCCTTTGTAGGACATATCATCATTCTGAGTAATGAAATCAGGATGTTAAATGCTTCTACAGTTCTAAAACTGTTGTTACTTTGAAGTTTCCATCAGATACTGATAAATGGAGACTATTTTAATGCAATGAGCGTGTAGCACATAAGGATGACCACGGATCATAATGAGGTCATGTTGGCCCACACAGGACAGAGCTTGGCTTATGCACGAGGATGGAGGTTATCACATGATCCTTAACACTATATACAGCTATTCGTGTTCTTTATTTCACAGATTGAATCACATGCAGAAAAGGAATGTGTGTGTGTGTGTGTGTGTGTGTGTATGTGTGTGTGTGTGTGACTGGAGCCCCCTGGGATTAGCAAGATTCCCGAACCATGTCTTGCAAAAGCAAAGGACAGTCCTTCAAAGCAGCTCAGGCCCTGCAGGGCTGATGTCCTGTGTTCATCATCTTGTTGGTGTTTCCTGGTGTAATTTCACGTAGTGCAGGCGGGTCCTAGGCTGTGAAAAATCAGACACTTAGAAATCCTCACCTGCAACTCTCTATGTTCCATTTTGGAGACCTCAAGAGTTGCTGATACCAATTACTGTCCAGGGAGGACTCATTTTTCTGTGATGGAAGCTGCACCTGGTTTTGCTGAGATAGCCACCCGTCATTTCCAAGACAGACACAGAGATTGAGCTTGACACCCACAGGATGGCTGCTACAATTTACCTGCATAATTCTGTCATCACCTGTAACTTTATTTTCTCTTCTGTCCTTGTGAGTATAGATGTGTCACGTGCTATTCTATCTTCCAGAGAATCTCTCCCAATGAAAGGAGAAAGGACTACCTATATTTGGATGAATTTACTTTAAAAAAAAACTGTCCTTATTTCAGCATATAACTGTGAGATGGTCACTCAGATTTGTACTTCCTTAGCAGGAATGTCACTCAGGACTAGAGTCTTAGCTCACACTGTCATAAGTAACTTGTAAGCCCTCACCATGCACTACAGCAGCAGACTAAACGTGGCTCTGGAATCCTGACTTGGCGACCAGGTCTTGGGGAGACCCCACCAGGTTGCTCCCACTTGGTTCTCTGGAAGTGTGAAGCTATTTGATTGCATCAAAACCCCTCTTTCTCCACAATTTTTTAAAAAATAAAATCAGAGTCTGATATATGGAGCTGAAAATACCACTTTTTCTAGTTAATTCTCTGAGAATCAAAGTAAATAAAGCTATCCTGCAAGCTCAATTTCTTTCTTCTGATGGCACCTTTCCTGCCTAGGTGTGGTTGGGCATTCTATATTTCTGTTAGGCAGACTCAGACTTGTTTCAGTCCAGTATTTTTATCCCCACCAGCCCTTCACAGTTAGCCATGGCCTTGGAAGGGCCACACTTATTGTGGTACTTCTCCAGTGGTCACAGCCACTGCCTCTGAATGAACTGGCTTCTGCATTGCAGAGAGCAAAGCAAGTAAAAGCAGCATGAAAATCTCCTATTGTCCATACATAAGACGTGAATTTCCCTTGATGAAATGAATCCATTAGAATCCCAATCAGAAAACAGAAACCATGGAGGCACTTCAAACAAAGGGAGCTCAGGTCATTCTTTATATGGATGTCAAACGTCTAGAAAGACAAGAAGAAATAAGCCAGAAGTTGGTGATCCATTTGGTAGAAGGTGGCCAGCACCTCTCTACGGCTGAGGAACACAGGGAAGAGGGAAGATGTGGAGTTACCACTTTGAAGCTCAAGGGACCCCTGAGAATCTGCTGTCCAGACCCTGAGAGGTGCACTGTGAAGTTTATCCTGGGATTTGGTGCCGAAGGAGGCACCAGCTTCAAGCCATAGCTTCCCTTCATTCCTGGTGCATACGTGTGTGTGTGTGTGTGTGTGTGTGTGTGTGTGTGTGTGTGTGTGTGTAGGGAGTGGTGCTTAGAGAACCTGCACCCAGGAAGGAGTTGCCTTTCCCTTCCTCTTACCTCCCAGTGTTCTTCAAAGTTTTTGTCTACAGACCCGCAGGAAGTGACAGAAGAGTGTGAGACAGGTTTTCAGAGCTGTGGTCCCAGCAGCCCACAGGCCAGGGGATGAGATACCCCAGTAGATGGCCAGCGCTGGTCCTGTTCCCAGGCTCCTTGGCAGCCATGTATACGCTCTCTCGCTGAAATCCCTTCCTGTGTGAGCCGCTGCAGGCTCTGGCTTCGAAGACACAGCCGGGCCTCATACAGATGGAGCCGGCCTCACCCGCAGAAGGGGCAGCCTCGACATCTCAGAAGTCAGTGTAGTTCATTCCAGATGTTCTGCGTGAATATTCTTCTTAAAGACTGCATTGTAAACTTCATCTCTTCAATTCTTTCCTAAAATTAGGGGCAACGAGGAAGGAGGAAAACTACCCAACATGCGAGGAAGAATGTGCTAGGTGGGCTACGTTCCACATCCTGGGCTCTGGGCTCAGGACACAGCAGCTGCTCGGGGTCTTTCTCCTGGTGAGTCAGGATGGCACAAAGCTGTATTTGTCAAGTGACTGGAGCTGTTATTTTATTTATTTATTTATTTTTTTGTGGTGCCGGGGATCGAACTCAGGCCCTTGTGCTTGCAAGGCAAGCACTCTAATCACTGAGCTAAGTCCCCAGCCCCTTTGAGCTGTTATTTTTAAGCGATTCTGTCTTTCTCTTTCTGTCTCTCTCTCTTTCAGGGGAAACGAGAGCTCTAAAATGAACTTTGATGAAGACGTGGGCTGCAAACAAGGTCCTCCTTCCATTGGCTGGCAGCAGCGCACCAGGGCCATTCATTCCATCAGACATGGAGCCACGCGAGGCTAACGTGGCCACGGTCTCAGCTTCATTCAGCGGGATTGTTGCTGTACAGCCCTGAGTCACTCCTCTTTGGGGACTGATGGCTGATTTTGTGTGTCACCTTGACTGGGTATGGAGTGCCCACACTCTTGGTCAAACACTATTTTAGACAGGTCTGGGAGGGTGACTCTGGAGGAGATAATTGGTAAAAAGAGTCAAGCAGACAGCCTTCCCAGTGTGGGAGGACTCGTCCAGTTCATTGAAAGTGTGAACAGAATAAAAAGACACAGTTAGGGAGAACATGGTCTCTTTGCCTGATGCTGAGCCAAGATACCAATCTTTTTCTTTTTTAGGTACAGGCAATTTATTTGTGAATAGTTTTATTTCATAGATACATATATTTTAATTTTTAGTACACGTTTGCAGTACATAAAGATCACATTCATCACAGGGAATTGGTACAGGTACTTGAAACATCTTCATTTCACTTCCCATCCCCCCGCTTTCTCCTCCTCACTCTCTAGCTCTTGGTCTCCTTCTCTTGTGCAGAAGATCTCATTGTTTTCCAGCCTTTGGACTCAACTGAAACATTAGCTTGAGTTACCAGTTTTGGACTGGAATTCACCCACTGGTTTTCCTGGTTCTCAAGCCTGCAGCTTCCCTCTGGAACTTTGGCCATCACCTTGCTGGGTCTGCAGTTTGTGGACTATTTGTTGACAACAGATCTTGAACTGGTTAGCCTCTGAACCTCTTTGTAGAAAAGCAATTCTCTCTCTCTCTCTCTCTCTCTCTCTCTCTTTATCTACACACACACACACACACACACACACACACACATACACAC